>PVJS01023098.1:0-29930 GCA_004027185.1 Glis glis | reverse complement strand
CCCCCGGCCCTATTTTTTATACTTTATTTTGAAACCGGGTCTCACGAAGTTGCGGAGGGCCTCGCTAAGTAGAGAGAGAGAGAAACAGGGAGAGAGAGAGAGAAACAGGGAGAGAGAGAGAGAGAGAGAGAGAGCTGAGGCTGGCCGCAAACCCGGATCCTCCGGTCTCCGCCTCCCAAAGTACTGGGATTACAAGCGTGCGCCACCACGCCCGGCTAAGAAATACAATTTTTTAAGAAATACTTATAATATTAATAAGCTATGTACATTGTTTTTTTCATTTGGAAAATTAATAAATTGTAAAACTTACCTGGACAGACCATGCATAACTTTTTAACACAGGTAGTGTCTCTGCCTTTTGCCAAATTCCATTCAGTTTTCCACTTTTTCTTCTAAAACTTCTGAACCAATCACAAGATGAAAGAACATCAAGTGTTAAAACAAATGTGTTACGACCAGTAAATAATATAAATGATCTTCCAAGGAGGACAGGGAGTTAAGAGGCTCCCTCATTTGATCAGGTCAAGGGAGCTATTCTGAAAAAGTTTCCTAACATAGACTTCCCTGCAGGGAGCCTGGAATGAGTAGAGAACGCTGATGACTCCGTTCTTCCTGCCATTGCATGAGCTCTTGTATAAGCAGAAGAGAAGGGAAACTCAACTAGAAGAGAGAAATAGGAACCTACCTTTATCTGCTCAGTGATTTTTTTTTGCCAGTTAGTTCCTTACCCACCCAACCCTTTGGAATTCTCTCAAGGTATTCTTTGGCATTTGGGGGATCCCTCAAGAATCACATCCTTTTATAAATGGCTCAAAGCATGGATTGTTCAAATTCAACTTAAAGATGAATCCTCGTAAGAGGAGGAAACAAATACCTGATTTTGCTTATTATAATGTGTTACATGTGTAGATTTACAAAATAATCACAGTTTGATAAAAAGCCGCTGACTACTAAACTCTCCGTTTTCAACTACAGGAGCAACAGCTGCTGCCCGGAAGGAGGTGATAAGAAACAAGATCCGAGCTATAGGCAAGATGGCCAGGGTGTTCTCCGTTCTCAGGTGGGATCATTTTTCTTCTGTCTCTGGTGTGAATTTTAGTAGGTGTCACCTAATAACTGTTTTAATACTTTAATCTGGTGACAAACAGTTTGCTAATAAGTATTTGTTTTTATTTTTCTCCTTAAATAAAATTGGCAGTTCCTTGCTATTTTAGTTACATTGCAGTCTACTAAATTATTGCTGTGAAGAAAGCGTCTGTAAATGGATTGCATCATATTTTATCCCTTTTGCTGCAGGATTTGAAAAACATGTATTTTGCAATAGGTTGAGCATCTTATGAAACGGGGAAAGATATTATAATCCTTTTTATTTTTCATTCTGGCTTTTTGGTAAAAAATGGATTTATCAAATGAATTTCACTAGATCTCCAGGAATTGAGCATAAGCCATAAAGCTGCTCATGTGAACCTGTAATGTTCTAATAAATCGCTTAGAGGAAAAATGTTATTTAATGTTTCAGTTCCTATATACTAATTGTTTAAAGTGGATCATGAATTTTACTATTATAATTAAGCATGGATTTAAAAAAAGTATTTTCTTGAAGAGAATTCACTATAATTTTCTTTACTTAAATTTAATTACCTATTTCTAGATAATGCACAGTAGCTATATTTCTCTTCAAAAATTACTTTAAAATATGTGTGTTTATATGTGAGGATTAAATTCAATTCACAGTTTTGTTTTTTTGTATTGAAAACTGAACCTAGGGATGTTCTACCTCTGAGCTACACACCTAGCCCTTTTTATTTATTTTTTTTAATTTTGAAACAGGGTCTTGCTAAATTGCTGAGGCTGCCCTGGAATGTGCAATCCACCATGCCCGGCTTGAATTCACAGTTCTACACATTAACAAGGATAAATAGGAATGCCTTGGGAAACACTCCATCTACATAGTGTATAATTTTATGATCTGATTTTGGCCAAGTTTTCCTTTTTATTCTCTCTCATAGAAGCTCTTCTGGCTCTTCTGATTGCTCCTCTTGTTATTTCTATCCTACTCCTGATAGAGTAATTAAAGAGTAACTAACTGACCTAATACCAAAAGCAGGGAGACTGAGAAGGATGAAAAGCATCACCATCCTTTCTCAAAATCAGCAGTGACTGTGTGGCAACCAGGGCACCATGAGAAGTCATGGTGAGGCTGAAGGTAGCGCACCAGTGCTCGCCACAGCTGAGGTATGACACCACCTTCATGCCAATGCTCTTCATTTCTTGTTAAGCTTTTAGCACTCACTCATTTATGCAATAAGTAAATACAATAAAACTTACAATATTGATTATGTAACATGAAGAAAAATAAAGCAGTATTGGGAGATAAGACACTTATTTTAGTGCATGCCCAACAAAGACCTCAGAGTAAAGGCATTTGAACAAGTGTAGATGACCTTCATGAAGAAACAGGGTAAGACAGTTCAACAAAAAGCTAATAGCACATGCCAAGATCCTTAAATATAAGTCTAACAGTTTTGAGGACCAGCAAAAAGACCTAAGTGGCAAGAACTCTGTCCTGTGGGGGCAAAAGACTATATGATGATCATAACCCAAACGTTTTTTGTCATAACACTTATGTAGCGTGCCTTAGATTTACCAATAAATGCTCTTACTTTTTCTATCTGAAGTCTCTATGAGGAAAAATCAAAATAGCTCCAGAATATTTACCTAACAGTACATTAAGGGAAAAGGGAAAAGCCTCTCTTAATATGAAAATTGTTTTTATCCAAGTTTTCAAGCCCATGACTAGCAATGCTACAGAATCACAATCTTAAACTGAAAGATTCCTCCAGTCCCTTATTGGTACATAAGATATAATTATTCCCTGATGGGAAATGGACTATTTGATCCAAATGATGATCAATGACTTTACACATATTGATAAAAAGTAAAAGCAACGTATATGTTATTGCTTTCCTATAATAAAAGTACTTGTAGTACATATACAGATAGATCACAGTCAGAGAAAAGTAAATTAACAGTTGAGCTTTAAAAGTGAATCAGTAATCCAGTACTCCAGAGGCTGACACAAGAGGATCACAGGTTTGAGGCCAGCCTCAGCAATGTAGTGAAACTCTTAGCAACATAGCAAGACCCAGTTTCAAAGACAAAAATTAAAAAGGTCTGGAGGTGTAGCTCAGGGGTAGAATGCCCCTAGGCTCAATCCCCAGTACCATAGGAAAAAAAAAATCAGCATCTGAGTTAAGCAATGGAGATAAGCAACTTGGAATGGCAGACACATAGACTAAGACAATGTGAAGTCGGTACTAAAATGTGAATAGATGCTCTGCTGTGGCATTGGACAGGAGGGAGCCCTTGTATTTACTGAATGGAATGTTCCTGAAGAGCTTAACTTTGGAGGAGTGCTGCAAAGCATAGGCTGGATTCCAGTGGGTAGGATTCCTGTGGTCGAGGAATTCCTGGAAGAGAGCAGAGCATTAGGAGCACGGTCACACAGCCCCAGGATGTCAATGGCATCCTTTTATGAGGTGCTCGCTAAACACCAGGTGCTGAGCCCCATGGCATGCACATTGGATAGTAATCCACAGAGCAAACTTGCCAGGTTGAGGTGACCTCCCTTTACGAGGAGGAAATTGAGAGGGGCTCAGCAACATGTTCGAACTCATTCAGTTGGGGAACAGAACTAAGGAGATTCTTACTCAAAAGTGAACTACGTAGTTCAGTGTGATTCTAAGTATGTCAAAGGGCTGGGTGATAGAAGACATGAGCGTGGAATCTAGTAAAGCTGAGGCCGAAAATACATGTAAGTCCAGACCCTAAAAGGTTTGAGTACCGTGGTAAAGTGTGTCATTTCTCTGTGTGTACGCAGTGAGGAGTCATGGAATTCTTTTCATGGGATGAGAGACCTGCTGTAGCTCATGACTAGATATATATGATAATGACAGTGTGGAGATTGGCTAGCAAGATGACTTGCTGGTAGGAACAAGAGCATTTAGGAAGCCACTTATGTGATGCAGAAGGTTGGACCAGGCTATGGGAAGAGGAATGCAAAGGAAGGGATGAATATAAGGAATTTGGGAAGTTAGAATTAGTAAACCTAGAACATGGTGAATGAACAGGGATGGTGGAACACATTTGTCAGGTATAGCTACTGAACACAGACCTCGTGTTTCAGATACTTGGAATGTTATGGGGGAACCAGGAAACTGTCTTTTAGCAGCCCCTGCAGTTAAGGTGCAGGTATGTTGCCTAGGATCTGCCAATCAGATAAATGCACACAGGGCTTCCGTTTCAAAATGAGCATCTTCAGGAAGCAACAAGTGGGAAGGCAATTACTCTGTCCAGTGTGGAATTTGAGAAGCCAGCATTGGAAGAGCTTCTGCCTCAGTATTTGGGGGCTAAGGTCACAGCACTAGTGTGAGCCTATGTGTCGGCAGCATTGCACAGAGCCCACCCCATAGTGAGGGTGGGCCGTGGTACTTGTACAGGCTGCAGAGAGTTCAAGTTTACTTCTCTGGCTCTATGAGCTTTCTAATATCCTCTTAGACATCTACATACTGTTAAAATTAACCAGAGTAGATTCCATTATTGCATAAGAACCATTAACGTATGCAAGGAGTGATGAGGAAGAAAATATGTTCTAAGAATGTTCTGCAGAGGTACTAGCCTATGATTGATAGGATGCTGCTATCTAGGAAAAAGCAGGTGTTTCTCCTTTTAAATATATAACAGGTATGAATGGGAGGGCTACAATGAGTTGGATTTGGGAGAACATCCATGTAGAGGCAATTAGAAATTCTTCCATTGAGCTTCAGAGAGACATGGGGGTTAGAAATGCAGACAGAGAAAGTACAAAATGGAAAAAAGACTGCAGCCACTTAAGTGGGTGGTCTTGCTAAAGGGAAGCGTGAAAGGTAGGAGAGAAATCCTCAGAATGGTGCTTTCCAGTAGAAATGCGATATGACCCACATCTGTCATTTTAAATGTTCTAGGAACCACAGAAAAAGGAGTAGAAATTATTTAACACAAATATTCAGAGTTTAATCATTTCAACATATAATTATACTTGCTATGAGATACTTTCCATCCTTATTTTTCTCACTGAGTCTTTGAAATCTGGTGTGTGGTATACATCTACAGGACATTTCAACTCACATTAGCCATGTTTCCAGGGATTAAGAGCCCTGTGCAACCAGGGCTAGAGATAGAAGGAAACATCAGTCAAGGGACTGAGACGGAGATAGCAAAGAAGAGGGAAGGCAGTGTTAGAAACCCTGGGGGCCAGGAGCCTTCCTGAAGGAGGGATGTCATCAGTGGGAAATGCTGCAGAGAGAGAGTTAGAATGGGAACTCAGCAGAGAATATTAGAATTCAGAAGTGATGAGACCTCCAGCAACCTTTGAGGACATAGCTTCTGCCTGAGGCAGGAATGGGAGCCAGGACCAAGGAGGTACGGGATCTAGCTGACTGAAAAAGGCAAAGGGGGTGAGGAAGGAAGGGAGGGCGGGAGGCCAGCTTCTGTGCTAGGGTTTGTATAAAGTATATCGTTAAATCCTCAAAGAAATTCTATGATTATAGATGTGATTTGATAGATGAGGAAACTGAAGCCAAGAGTAGCTAACCAGCATCCTGACCTCCTCATGTGACCAGGATTTTAGCCTGGGGGTATATGAGCCCAAAGGTAGGATTTTTAATAAAATAATCTTCCTACCTTTTGGTAAAAAAATTGAAATTTTGAATAATTTTTAAAAATACTCTAGAAAATTTTTGTATGTAAGAATAATTCAGTTCATCTTCTCTGAGCATAGCAGGCTTCCATTGCTTTCTGTCTGAGCAGTCCAGTTTTTAATATAGGATTTGGTATCAAGATTCTGTATGTGGGAGTAATAACCAGTCATAAGGTTAAAGCCTGATTTCAAATATGAATATAGAAGAAAAATGTGTTCATTGCTATACAAGTACTCCTTAGTTTTTCCAAATCCACCTCTTAGCATTCAGGATATATCTTCTTGATGTAGCCTCTAGTGGTTTGATCTCAGAAGCCTGCAAATGTTAAAATACCTGCATGAAAGTAAACAATGATTGACTATGTCAAACCTAATATGGGTAAGCTATGCAGTAAAGGAGACAGAAATCTAAAATGACTTGACACTCATTCCCTACTCACTTTTTCTTTACTTGCTCTTTTAGTGGGTACTTTTTGAGTGTGGTCTTTGTACAAGGCACTGATCAAGTCTAGGTAGTGCTTTGCAGCAGTGACCAAAGCGGACAGAACTCCTGCTCTCGGGAAGTCTGTGGGCCAAAGTGGGACATGGTGGGCAGCAGAGACCAAAAGCAAGCATGGAAATAAAATAGCTTTTCAGCAGTGATAAGTGTTGTAGGTGAAAATTAAAAAGGCAAGAGGAAGCCAGACGTGATGGCGCATGCTTGTAATCCCAGTACTTGGGAGGCTGAGACTGGAGGATCCAGGTTCTTGGCCAGCCTCAGCTACTTAGGCCCTCCACAACTTAGTGAGACCCTGTTTCAACATAAACAATAAAAAATAGGGCTGGGGGTATAGCCCGGAGGTAGAATGCCCCTGGGTTCAATCCTCAGTTCCATAAAAATAAAATTAAAAATTAAAAAATAAAAAGGCAAGAGAAGATAAGGAGTGTGGAGGCTGTGCCGTTTTGAACAGCGTTAGGAGGCGTTGTTGCAGGAGAGATTTGGAGGGACAGGCAGTGAGTGACACAGGTACCCTCGGGCAGGAGGACAGCAAAGCAAGTGTGGCATCCTGAGCCATGGTTGCTGCGAGTATTTGAGGTACCCTAAGAGAAGTGGACACGGGAAGGCAATGTGGGCCGAGATGGGTGAGAACAGGGGAGTGTGGGTAGGGAGCTGGTGGAACTTACTGAAGATTTTACCTTTCTGCCTTAATCAGCCATGAGAGAGTTTGGAGAGGAGGGACAGGATCTGGCATTAGTAGCAAAAGGCTCAATTTGGCTGCTAGACTGAGAATAGGGGTGGGCGGAGGAGCAGGCATGTGATAAGGATGGAGCAGAAGACCATTTAGGATGCTGCTTACTCCCAGTGAGAGATGCCCGAGCTGAGCAAAAGCAGCAGGCACAAAGGCCCCATGTGTGCGATGGCAGGGTGTGAAATGTACAGAGCAAGCAGCTGCAGAAATAGAGGAGGAGTTAGTGCTGAGGGAGACAGGAAGTGATTTGGAGGGGCAGGGCTTCTTTGGGGGGTGATGACCTGTTCTAAAATTGATAGTCGTGGTACTAGAAGCCACTGATTGAATCATACACTACAGATAGGTGAGTTGTATGCTCCATCGATTATGTATCAATAAAGCTGTTTTCAAAATTATGAGATAGTACGTTGGTGAGAAGTGGTAAAATACTGACAATGTTTGCTGGGAGAGCCATCAAGATTTACTGATGGAGTAGGAGTGGAATGAGAGAGAATAAAATGTATCAGGATGATTCTTTAAACAATTAAAAGATGAATTTTTCAGTCTCTGAGTCGAGGACTGATTGAGGAAGTAGCAGGCTTGGGGAGGAGTTCAAGAATTCTTTTTCAGTCATGTTAGAAATTTCCATAAAAATGTTGGGTAGTTATATAGATTAAACATCATAAATGCATGTCTATGTATATGTATTTATGTATTATAAAGTTTTTTCTGCTTATGTAGGATTGCAGTGTCTGCTATGTGAAAGATTCGAGGTTTTTCCTATTTCATGGTTATTTAACCCTTAAAATCTATGAGTAAATCAAAGTGACTAACAAAGTTTACCATTTGCTTTATTAGCTAGTTGCCATTACTTTGTGTGCTTATCATGTAATGTCAACATTCTTTAACAATCGATCCCCTGAAGTAATTCCTGGTTCTTTAATAAATAGTTCAGGCAGGCTTTTTTACTTTAATCTCCCATGTACTCTCTTTTCCCTCCCAAATCAAATCAAATCCACTTATTGTTGCTGATCCTTGGCTGAAAAGCCTCAGATCTGCAGTCTCCACCAGCTCTCTGAGTGTACTTCCTGTGACCCTGGAGGAAGCCAACCTACACTGTGCATTGTGATGCCTGATTACAAAGTCAGAATTGTTTCCTAGATCTTCGATAGTCAGAAGAGCTTGGACTTCCACAATTGCATCAATAACTTTATGATGGCAGTAATTTATTTAACCTTACTTCTATATAAAGGTATAAAAATAGGGCAAATTTTAAGTGTAAAAAAAATAATAAATAACCGGGCATGATGGTGCACACCTGTAATCCTAGTACTTGGGAGGCTGAGACAGAAGGATTGCAGGTTCACAGCCAGCCTCAGAAACTTAGATCCTCCACAACTCGACCTTGGAATGCCCCTGGGTTCAATCCTCAGTAATACACACACACACACACACACACACACACACACACACACACACACAGCTCCAGAGGCCAACAGAGAAGTAAATATGGTTCTCATATGCATGTATTGCCTTCAAGTCATCTCTTTTTCATGAAAGAACACACACGTTAATGCTGCCCTCTTTGTGTCTTGCAGAGAAGAGAGTGAGAGTGTGCTGACGCTGAAAGGCTTGACCCCCACCGGCATGCTCCCCAGCGGAGTGCTTTCTGGAGGGAAGCAAACCCTGCAAAGCGGTAAGCAGGCCCAGTGGTGCGGTGTGTGCCGGAGCATCGCAGCCAGCTGTGTCCTTAGAGCCCTGAATTATTCATTCATTTAAGGTCTGTCTCGGTCTTCACTTCTTCTTGGCTGGAAGAAAGGCTGAAATCCCCACATCAGGTCAATCAGTCATGTCCAACATAACAGCACCCTCATTACTGCAACGGAATCCTTACCCCTTCCTCTTTCCCTCATGTACATAGGAATCCATGTATTCAGGCCTAGTCATAAGAAACTCATCTGGCTCACCTGCACACAGAGTAGGCTTGACAACTTGGAGCCAATCGGTTGCTAAAAAAAAAAATTCTTAATTACATTTTTAATAGATGTTCTGGTTATCTGATTGATGAAATAAACCTACACACACTCACACACACACACACACACACACACACACACACACACACACAAATATACATCCCTAACTCCAGATTTTATTGGCAAACACACGAAGAATATAAAAAGTTTAATTTCATTATCCACTCAAGTAGAAATTGGGAGTCATATTTGTCTTTTCTCTGATATATCAATCCAAAATAGGAGACTGAGTAGAACTACATTTTTTTTAAAGAGTATGATAACATGTCCTTTAAGATGAAGATGTGGTGTTAAAGTCATAGCTCTCTCCATCAGTGCTTTCCAACAGAACTTTGAGGATCATAGAAAATTTCTGTATCTGTATAAAAGCCACTGGCAGCATATAACTAATGAGCATTTGACATATAGCTAGTACAGCTGAAAAACTTCTAAAATTTTTTTCTAATTTTCATTGAATTTAATTTCAATATCTACATATGGCTAGTGGCAATCATGTTAGCACCATTCTATACTTTTGTTATTTTTGTTATCAATTTTAACTAGTATTTTTATTAAAATATAATTTTAATAATAAGGAAATTTTGCTATTAGATTAGACTTTCACAGAAAAAAGTTAAAACAAAAACACATAAGTTTTTCAACAATCAGCCTCTTATTTTCTTGTATCTTTCCCTGAATCTTTCTCATATTTTCTTTTTCATCCCTGTCCTTCATCTTAGAAGATTTAGGTATTTTCACAGTTACACTATTTAGACACTTCTACATAAAGAATAATGATTAACTTCAAAAACATGGTATTGCTAAAAGATTATATCCTAGCAGCAGTACAGTAATTTTCTTTATCTTCAGATGAATTTATTCTAAAATCACTGTCTTTGAGTTTCCACAAAAATCCAAAAATTTTTAAATGAAGATAAACTACATAATATTGAAATAAATTCTCCCTGAAATTTAGAGCTAGAAATTGTTTAAGTAACTTTATAAAAACATAAAAATATTCCCACCAAAGCTCACTAGAACATTAGCATAAACAAATCATTTATGTGCACAAAATGCACCTCTACCTGATCGAATTCTACAGTTTCTGATAAGCACATTTTAAGACATAGCAAGTGTATTATCAGAAACTCTGGGCCTCATTTGCTTTCGAAGGATGCATTTAATAGTGGGCAGTACATATTTCTTATATGTCAGTGCTGGTGTGGTTCCAGATTTTTCATTTTACTTTTAAACTTAAGTTACAATTAAGTTCTTACGATTCTTTGTTTCATTTCCAGATTTTCACCTGCATTTTAAACTTCGGTTTTTCAATTTTCTTTTTGTTTATTGTAAACCCATTGATTTGTGTTATTTTGTGTTGAATTCACACACACACACAAACACACATACACACATGCAAAAGATACGTGGATTGGAACCTCATTTGTCCTAAGAATTTGAAAATTTAGTATGTATTTTAAACTTCATACATTAATAAAACTTCAAAATTCATTGTCTGACACCCTTCAGTTTGTGTAAAAGCTTTGCTGTTTAGCTCTTCTCTGTGGTAGTAACCATTCTCCATTTTTGCCATAAGGGAACTTGAATGCACTCCAAGTACACTGTAATGTTGATTTGGCAGTTGCTCTAGTTTCAAACCCTTAAATTATAAAAAAAATGCAAAGTAAAGTCAAGGGATAGAATTTTAATATTAAACATTTTGGAGTTATGGAGTTTTGCATTTTAACATTTAATTAGGGAAATATCAACTGGCTTTAATAACAGAAAGACTCATGCACCTGTAGACCCTAACCTTCCTATAAAAACTTGCTGATAAAGCAATGGGCTTTTCAAGTTCTGACTCTGAAATATGTTGTTTCAGTATATATGAAACCTCAGAGATGAGGTTTCAGTTTCTCGGCTGCCTATTCTTTAAAATGCTGATAGAATTATTGCAGCTGCTGCCATGTAACCACTTGATTTGTAACATTTCAAGAATTTCATTTCCAAAACTGACATTCCAATAAGGAAAAGAAAAGTGATCTGAAATTGGTCTGTCTGGCAAATGAGGGCCAGACTATATCATTTTCTTCCTTTTTTCTTTCTCCTTCACCCTCTTGTCACCCCAGTGTTTGTTTTGAAAGAGTCCCATGCATTGACAACTTAGACATATTGATTTTTATGTCCCTTTCAATCTGTCCCCTCCCCCGCCTCTCCTTCGCAGTAGGAAATAATGCTGCTTAATATTAAACAGTGTGAATGATCCCCCGACATCATGGCTTTGCTTCAAGTTCTTCCATTTTATCTGGCATTTTTAAACTGTAAATCGCCAAGCATAGCAAAGGTTTTACAGTGCTCTGTGAGTCCAAAACACATTTTACACTTACATAATCCCCTATCCATTCAATCCAAATGAAAGACAACTTTCCTGAGTGTTTTCCTAAAGGGTCAATTGTTTTGTTTAATTAGCGAGCAAAAACCAAAGCAGTTCACTCAGATAGCTGTATCCAGCTCTTACTAAACTCATCATTCTGCGTGTGGTGTTTTCTCTTTCTTTTTAGCATTTCTGTTTTGTTGTCTGTGCCAGAATCCAGCACTTACAGGAACATTAGTTCTCATAGCTCCTTTGATCGTCACTGATTTGTTCTTAGAGTTAAAAAAAATCCTCTGCTCATTTTTCTCATTCATTTTGCACCCCCTTTCTTCTCTTCAGCTACTGTTGAGGCTATTGAGGCTGATGAAGGTAAATTGGCCAGTCCCCTTTCTGTTGTACCTGCAACAGATAAGGGCTCTGCTGGGTGTATTCATTTTTTTGCTGTAGCTTGTACAGAGTGTGTGGGTGTTGGGCTAACAGTTGTGGCTCAGTATTAACCAAAATGTTCTTGCTTTAAAGGGGAAAATGTCCTTCTATGGTTTGTTTGTTTGTTTTTTCCCTTAAAGCTATGTTTGACTTTTGTATACAATGAACCTAGTATAATCACAGAAAACAAAAGGATTATATATCTTGAATGATGGGGTGGGGGTTATGGCAGCTGTATTGGCAAGTAACACATAAAACAATATTCTTTGAGCTGAACCATGTCCCTCCCTCAAATCACTTTCAGGCAGCACTGAAAAGGAGAGAATAAAAGCAGATTTATTAATTTCTAGTGTTTGGAAGTTTGTAGCCAAAAAAGTTCATTTGAATAGTGCTTTGTTGTAGTTCAGCATTCATTTATGTCTCTAAAAATACTCCAACATGAGACAGATGTGTATGAGATAAACAGTTCTTTTAGCCTTATCAATTTTAGCCTATCAGTAGTCATAGGACAGTTAGCACCAGCAAAATTTACAAGTAGTCTAAAAGTATCTAGTGGCTTTGGAAGTGTCCAATAACAAGAAGAGTGACTATCAAGCAGCTGCTCAATTAATGTTTTACTGAGCTTTGTGCCAGGCACTATGCTAGGAGCCACAGGGAAATCAAGAATTATACCATCTCCAACTGTGTCCTAGCACTGCTCAAGGACGATAGAGTTGACCCTTTAGTAACTACGTTTTAATTGAATGCTTTTTAAAAGTATGGTTATAAAAGAACTGCATATCATGTAGTATCATATATACCATCTCCTTGGGAAATTTTAAAAAGAATAATTTGAAGTTCCCCTTTAAAACAAAATTCTTCAGTTGTATTTTGTTCTTGCAAGGTAACTTCTTATTTTTCCCAAAAATTGTGTGCATATGGTCCTTTGGTATGATGTAAAAACTGACACTTTAGACTTACAATTTATACATGATTTGGATATGGTAGGGGAAACGACAGCACTGTAAGAGAAAATACAACTGCTTCCTAAATAGCAGTGAGCAAACTGCTATTTATGTGGGAATTCTCTATTCCTCTTGGCAAATTCTAATCTGCAGTGTGCATTCTTGTTGATAGTTTGGCTGTTTTCTGTGGTTTCTGTGACTCTGTGTTGTGTTAAGTATACTACCAATGTAAATTGCTAATACCCATTGTCTGACCAGCAACTACAGCAGAGCACATTCTTCCATACCAGGATAGACAAAAAATGACTAGAAATGGAGCCCCATCCCAGAAATATCTGTCGTTTTAGCTAGATTTTAATTTTTACACTCTTACCTTATTGGCTTTTAAAACCTAGAGGTTCCACTTTTGCCATTTAAATTCATAAAATCGCTTCATAAATTACAATGATGACAAATTTTTTCATATTTATTAATTACGGTGAAATGATATTACAGTAGTTTAGAAAAAGAGTAGGGTTCCACTTCATGCCATTATTTTATCCCTGAAAATAATTGAGTTAGTTTTCAGGGTGGGTGCTCATTTTATAGTTCTATTATTTTGCAATTTATTGCTGAATTACAGAAGAATTAAGAAGCTTTGCTTTGGGCCTTGGTCTTTCCCCATTTTCCCATCTTCTTCCTCTCACGGTTGACTAATCACCATTATGCTAACCTTTAAAATGCAGAGGGGGAGTAATCTATTTCTCATAGTTATTATAATGAGCTTTGAAACAAATGTGTATACCTTTTAAGAATCTCATCCATACTAATGAAAGGCACTGCACATTTGTGTAGGAGTGGCTGGCAAAGTTTCAGCTTGAAACTGCTGTACTTTTTTTTTTTTCCTACATAAGGTGGGGAGGATAAAGGTACCATGAAATTGTCCTCAGTCCACCATGGAGACGCAGCCCAATTCAGCATTGGTGATTGGCCCTTAAATATCTGGCTTGCACTTCACAGGGAGTAAAGCAAACTGATGTCATTGGTTCCCCATTTGTGTATTTTATTTTCAGCTCACTGGTTGGTGTACTCACTGAAGAAGTCATTCAGTTTCTTGTACAAATGCCTTGCCTATCTCCGTAGCACACTGAGGGTTACTAGAAAAAATAAATCAAATCTCACTGTACCCACTTTGAGAATTACATGTTGTAATTGACTAGGACCAAAACCAGTCCAATTCATTTGGGCTACAAATTGCGAATTTTTCCCTTCTCTTCTTTCACCACCACTTACGTCTACACTGATCTACGAAGAGTGAGTTTTCCTTTGATTAGGCAGTAATGGATACCAGATGAACATCAGTTTGGCCTGTTCGCTGCTGAAGGGCAGACAGTGCTTCCCTCCTTAGTGGTCTGGTGCTGACTTCTCTGAGTCTCTCTTACCTTGTCTCCCACTCCACGTGCTTCCAAAGTTAAGTGGGGAAAGAGGAGTTTATAATGACATTTTTTCCATGACACTATTGAGTCGTTTGCTGAGAAGGTCTGTGTGGGGTTCTGAGCTGGCATGGAAATGCCCATGTTGATTCCTTTTCTTAGCAACTTTTACCTTCTGCTCTCAGTCCCTTGTTAGATTCTTAGGTGCCTCAGACAGTGGTTCCACTGAATTTGTACCACTAGCACAAGGGGGCGCAATCGTGGGGGTCTGCTAGCGTGTCTAGGTCAGGGCTTTGAGGTAATCATGCTAATGATGCAGCCAGCTGATGCTGGTTCTAGAGGCCTGTTCCTGGAAGCTCCTTTCCTCTATACGTATCTCCTTTGGATTCCTTTGATCTAAACTTTCATGAAGACAAGAGAAATGCTCACATCTTAATGACCTCAAGAGGACATTTTGGTTGGCAAGAGACATTGGCTGTTTTCAAACCTTTGGTTATCTCCGAGTATGGTAAGGAGTCTGTCATGTCGTGTTCAGGTCCCGTCACGTTGTTCTCCACTAAAGGATTCCCACTCACCGCGAAGTCTCTAACCTCACCTGATGAGACAGCTGTGTCCCATGCTTGCCTCTGGCTAACCTTGCTTCTCTCTTTTTTAATGATTTTCTATTTAGCAATCAAAGGATTTTCACCACAACATAAGATCACTAGCTTCGAGGAGGCCAAGGGCTTAGACCGAATTAACGAGAGGATGCCGCCTCGCAGAGACGCCATGCCCTCCGACGCCAACCTTAACTCCATCAACAAGGCGCTCGCCACAGAGACTAACGGCACGGACAGCAATGGCAGTAATAGCAGCAATATTCAGTGACCACTTCCTGTTCACACTTTTTTTTTTTTTGAGCTGCAGGGCACGATGGGGATTGCTGCATATCAGCAGTTGGATGTTCTTGCCTCTGATGGTTGCTTATTTGCTCTGGGGGCCAGGAATTGGATTCAGTTTACACTATCATTTAAAAAAGAGGGAGAGAGAGAATAAACTATATTTTGGTGAGGGTGGTGATTAAACACCTCTTTTGGGTATGCCTTTTAAAAATGCTTATAGGGAAAAAAAATTTTAAAAAGAAAGCTAATGCTAGTATATAGTGCAATGTTAGGGGAATGAACATGTTTTCCTACTGCATTGGGGACTTCTAGATAGGTTCATGAAAGGCCTTTTATTCTGTTACTGGACATGAAAACTTTGTCTAATTTCTTACTCTATTGTACGTTTACAGTTGCAGCACTAAAATGGATGACATCAAACATTTTTAACAAAAATGATGTACAAACTAAATAAGGACTATTTATTGATAATGTTTTGCTACTCTTGTCACAATGGCTATAAACTGAATTAGGCAGTCTTAGAAAAAAACAGAAAAAGAAAAAAAAAAGAATGTCGCAAATTTGTTAAAATGCCAAAAAGGACAGTTTAATTTTGTACAGATTATGCTGACCTCAGGTTTCTTTAGTGTGCTTGGATGCCCTTCTTTCCATATAACACTTATCTTATTAATTTGGCTATGAATATTTTTCTTTTCTTTAACTTTAAAAAAAACTGGAATAATTACACCTATCTTTTTTGCTGTTTATATTTAGGGGTTTTTGTTGATAAATCAAGTCTTGGTTGTGGCTTGCTGAATTAAATATTTATGAGTGGTGCATTTTTAAGTATAGTGAACAAGACAACATATTAAGTACAGTGATAAAGCATCTATATTCTGTAAAAAAAAATCTGCCTATGCATGTTTTTTAAGAAAAAAAAATGGCTGTATAGGCCTGTCTGGGACTGTAATGCGCTTAGTGGTCTGACATATACTGGAAATGTATGTATACTGGCGTACTTTATATTCTCTAAAATGCTTAATGCCTTTGAAATTTTGTAATCAAAAAAGCTTTGAAAAAATCTAAAGGGGAGAGTATTCTTAAAAGTTTTTAACATAAGCTTGTCAGTGCACATATAGATGGTTAGCATGTTTAGCAAACCTTGTGAAATTTAAATAAGTTTGTAGTTACATGTGAAACTCTAAATGCATGGTAACTGTTAATGTCATAACGGTTTAGTTATTTCGTTCAGTTCTGTCATGTGCCACAAAATATGTACTTTTTTCACTTTTTTCCCTTTGTATATCAGTTACGGGTTACAACTGGTTCATTCTGAAAACAACAACAACAACAACAAAAGTCCATTCATATTTTTTAACGATTGTATAAGTGCCCAAGTAATTCACTACAGCCTAAAGCCTGGCCTTTGTAATTTGACTTCTGAAATGTTGGCAATCAAAGCATGCACTTGTAACAATGAACAAGAAAAAGCATTTTATATTACTACTCAATAAAATGTGCATGAACTTAAAGACCTCTCATCCTTTCCCTGAGTCTGCTGAAGGGATTTATGTACACAGCCACCACGGTGTCTCCTAGGTGCTGGCCCGCCACCACACAGCACAGAGTTACTGTGACAGGCTGCTTCCTAAGGGCCTTGTGATCTGAGGTGTGGTGCCTACTTCTGCTGTAAGAATGTTGGTGGATTTGTGTCTCAAATCAGACAAGAGAAGTCTGTTTAAAGAGCAAATGCATTCTTCTGGCTCCCTTGAAAGTGGGAACCAGTCAAGAAACCAGAGCATTCCTTTTTATTGAAAAAAATTCAATTTGTTATCAGGTTGTTTCAGTTGTACTGGATGCCCTATCTGCTAAAGCAAAAAGAACTAGGCTACTGAGTGCATTTTCATCATGGGAGAGAGTTGCATTTGTATTGATATGAAATTTGTATTCCCGCGCTTCAGCTAATAGCTAATCACCCGAAGATTTAAGATACACCAAATTTCCGTTTGTTTCTAACATTGTTCATTTTAGTGCACTTTGTTTTATGTAATAAAGTATGCCTGTTATATTAAATAATAAGAATATGGCAGTTAGTAATAGAGTGTATCAAAAATGAAGATGTCCTAGATATATTCTCTGACAAAGAGTATCCCACGTTCATTCTAATGAATCCAAACAGTTTTTCCTATGGATATTTTCCCTTCCAAAAAAAAGTTATCCAAGGAAAATATTTAGATGCAACTTTTAAGAATGATGTGAAAGAAATGGTAATTCTGGTACCAAGGTGTTTATTTTCTTTCTTTCAGTTGCAGAGAAAATATCCTGACAAAAAAAAAATCATTTTTTTGGATTCCTTTCTTTTACAAATTGTGCTAAGGCAACTATGGCATAGAAATAAACATTTGACATTAAAATAAGCAGTTGATGTGAGTATTGCCTGGTTTTTCTGGTCAGCGGTTAGGAAAGTAATGCTGTTTATTGTTGCATAATATTTAGTCTATCAAAGAAAACAATATATAACTGAAGTTATTTCTTCCAAAGGAACAGTATGTCTAGATCTCATTGAGTAGGTCTATCTCCTTATCTTTTGAAGAAACTGTTGAATTCTCAAATTGCTTATGCCAGTGAACCTCGGACTACACACATATGTGCATAAGCATGCACACACACACACACACACACACACACACACTCATGCACAGCCTCCTGTGTATCCCTTGCCCTCCTTCCTCCACCTACACAGGAACTTTCATTTTATGAGGGTTCATCTCAATACTGAATTTCCATTGCCTTTCAAAGATTAAGAAGTAGATCTGGCCGGGCGTGGTGGCGCACGCTTGTAATCCTAGTACTTGGGAGGTGGAGACCGGAGGATCCGGGTTCTTGGCCAGCCTCAGCTACTTAGTGAGGCCCTCTGCAACTTCGTGAGACCAGGTATCACGAATAAAGTATAAAAAATAGGGCCAGGGGTGTAGCTCGGAGGTAGAACGCCCCTGGGTTCCATCCCTGGTGCCACAAAAAAAAAAAAAGAAGTAGATCTGCATGACCCTGGGTCAGCAATTTTTCTTGTCTAAAATATCCTCTAGTTACATTCTTTTTAAATGTATTTTGGGAAAAAATAAAGAATAAAGAAAGAAAAACCTTAAGAGACTAAACTCGTGTGATGAGAACAAGGTGCATCTCTGCTTCTCTCCAGCAGTCAGCAGGGGGTGGACATCAGGCCGAGGGCTCGCACAGCATCAGCCCAGAACATCGGGTCATGGTGATGCAAAGCCCACAGAACTATATTTGCTTTCCTCCCACCTCTGCCATATCCTCGTGAAATAAATTTGAGTATGGACCCATTGTTCTGCCCAGAAACCAGAGACCCCAACATGAATTCAGAACCACAGGTGGGACAATGCATATAATCTTTCTTAAATGTCTCCTACTTTTTTTGTGTGGTACTGGGAATTGAACCCAAAGTCATTCTACCTCTGAGCTTCACCCCCAGCCCTGTTTTACTTTTTATTTTGAAACAGGGTCTCACTAAGTGACTGAAGGCCTCCCTAAGTGGCTGAGGCTGTCCTCGAACCTGTGATCCTCCTGTCTCAGCCTCCCAAATACTGGGATTACTAGCATGCATCACCACACCCCACTGCTATCCTGCATTTTTACTTGACTACCTCATGTCTCTAGCTGGATCCCTCCAGCAGGGACCTTTCCGTTTGCCCTGCTGATTACCAACATTTCTTCAACACTGGGAGCCCCTTGAATTGTACAAATCTGAGATCTCCAGAGCAGAATAGTATTTCCTATCCCTTGTTATGTGACCATTCACTCTATTCATTCCACAAAAATCCAGCTGCTGCTATGTTCCTTTTACTGCACTAGATTCTAACTTTTCCCACAAAAAATGTCTGGCTGTCTTGACAGCGTATCAGTTTTCATTACAATGTTAAATGTCAGCATTCCATTGAAAGCGAGTCACTTTCTGGCTTAACACTGAGCTGCTTTTCCCTCTGTTTCATGAATATTCCTTTTGGATGCGTTTTAAGGTAATGTTAACCAGGAAAGCTCCTTACTAGTTCTGTTCATGTTAAATATATTTAAAAATGCATAGTAATGAGAGGCAAAAAGCAACAAAAGAAAGGTAGCCAAGTGTGGTGGCGCGTGCTTAATCTGGTACTTGGGAGGCTGGGACAGGAGGATCTCAGGTTCACAGCCAGCCTTAGCAATTTAGTGAGGCCCTCTGCAACATAGTGAGACCGTGTTTCAAAATAAAAAATAAAATAGGACTGGGGGTATAGCTCAGAGGTAGAATAATGCCCAAAGGTTCCATCCCCAGTACCACAATAAATGAACGAATGAATGAAATCGGAGGGAGAATGCCCCTGCATTCAATCCCCAGTCCCAAGATATACAAAGAAATGTTGAACCTATTTCTGGTGACTCCATTTTCAAGAGGCAGCATTGACAAATTGGAATGCTTGTGGGAGAATGGAGACCCAGCAGGAAAGTCTGTCTTCAGGAAAGACTGGAGAAACTTAAAAGGTGAACAACGGGAGTTCTGATAGTTATGATATTGAGTGATTTTTCCAAATGATATTCTTTAAATCAGAAAAGTGACTATTTATCATGAAGTAGAAGTGGCTAAGGAATGAGCTGCTTAACCAGAGAGCAAAGGGCAGGAGAATGCCGATGCCCCCCCTTCACCACAAGTGTCAAAGCCCAGACAGATTCAATTCCATGTCCAGACCTGAGTGTTGCTACATGGAAGAAGGCAGCAACTAGACATGGGAGAGGGAACTGTCTTCACACAGAGATGGAATTGCATACTATGTGAATTACCCTTCAACCATAACATTTTAGATATCCCTTCAACAGTTAGATTCTAAATATCCATTCAGCTATTTAGTCTTTTGGAAGAACACATTGATTTGCAAACCTTTGTTCCCGAGACACTTGAGTTTACAGGAGCACTGCCATGGGCAGAGCTCTCTGCATCACCTAAAGCAGCTATTTTATGGATTTTGCATTTTGAGTTCGATATAAGCTATCAGCTGAGAAGAGTCTCCATTAGATTAATAAAGCTTTGATTTGACAATGATAAACTGCTAGTGCAGAACAAAGCTGACTTCAACTCCAGTTCTAAGGCATTCTTATCAAAATTACACAAATGGAGTATCCCTTCTCTAAAATGCCAAGGACCAGAAATATTTCAGATTTGGAATTATTTGCATAGACTTTATCATGGAGCATCCTCTGTCTGAAAATCTGAAATGCTCCAAAATCCAAAATTTTTAGTCATGTCAATACTAAGCTAGTTTCAGAGTTTGAATTTTTGGACTAGAGATGTTCAAACCATATTTTCAAGTCTTTTGTATACCAAGTGCTGGGGACATCTAGGTTTCTTCTCAGTAGCTCCAGATGGTCTACCGGACCGGACCACACTCTTCAGGATGACATGTAAGGCCATTTATTCATCATCGACTCTTGCCAGCTTCATCTACCTCCAATCTGACCTTGAGCTTCAGCCATGCTGGACTTTTTATAATGTTCAGAAAATACCAGGCTTCCTCTGGAGTCTTTATCCATGCATCTCCTATGTGGAATGATCTGTCCTTTGCAGATGTCAAATTTACCTTAAATATTGGAATGCAGCATCTCTGCCTTTCTAAGAGCAGAGTATCCTATACTATGTTTATTTCAACACCTAATTTACTGCAAATAACTTTTCTTGGCACTGTGCAGGGAATTGTTGCTTATCTTTACATTCTTGGCATGTAGCACTGTCTCAGCATATTTGTTGGAGGAAGAGAAGGGAGGGAAGAAAAACAAATTTTCTTTTCCAGCATGGCCTTTCAGTAAGGGTCATTCCCAGATTCCACACAGCAACCCCTTACTGAAGGTCAGACTGAAACGCTTGGTCCAGCTCAATGTTTCCTACTCTTCCTCACATTCACAACTTAAACAAGTTATGGGGAGAAAGCAGGGGCCTTTTTAAGTGCAGTGGAAAAGATTAGGGTGTTGACCTATCTGGACATTCTGGGTAAAGAATTTGTTAAAAAAAAAACTCAGGTGCCTGGAAGAGAATGGAATAATTTCAGATTTAAAAACTTGCATCTTAGGCCGGGCGTGGTGGCGCATGCTTGTAATCCCAGTACTTTGGGAGGCGGAGACCAGAGGATCCGGGTTCGCAGCCAGCCTCAGCTCGCTCGCTCTCTCTCTCTCTCTCTCTCTTTCTCTCTCCCTGTCTCTCTCTCTCTCTCTCTACCTAGTGAGGCCCTCCGCAACTTCGTGAGACCCAGTTTCAAAATAAAGTATAAAAAATAGGGCCGGGGGTGTAGCACGGAGGTAGAATGCCCCTGGGTTCAATCCCCGGTACCACAAAAAAAAATTTTTTTTAATTAAAAAAAATAAAAACTTGCATCTTTCCTATCACCCCCTCCCACCATCACCACCAGCTTCCCAGAATTTGTTCAAAACATACTTTTGAATGTATATTGAGCACATCTTCCCTTCAAGAATCTTATAATATGGCTGAAGTTTTACCAGGAGGGAGTCATTCCTTTGGATTTAAAAGCACTTTTTTTTCAAAAGTCCTTTATTAAAAGGTGCACACTAAAAGGAAAGCACAAGCCATTGTCGGTCACTAACATCTTAGTAAGAAATAATTTGTCAGCATCTGACAGGGTTGGTCAAAGACTAATAAAGATAGATCTGTTTATAGAGAGGGGACTGTTGGAGCATGCGAGAGCTCTCAGGAGATCAGGCAGGAGTACTGGAGCTCAGCGAAAGGAATAACTGGGCACATTAGCAAACACAGTACAGTGAAATTCCAGATACAATCTACTCTCCTAATATGCAACAACAGTGAAAATAAGTCAATGTTTTGTTGTTTTTTTGTATTGTTTTGTTTTGGGGGTTTTTGTACTAAGAGTTGAACCTGGGGACATTCTATTTCCAAGCTATACCTCCACCCCCCCCTTTTTAATTTTTTTGTTGTTGTTGCTTTTTTTTTGCAGTACCGGGGATTGAACCCAGGGGCATTCTACCTCCGAGCTACACCCCTGGCCCTATTTTTTATCCTTTATTTTGAAACCGGGTCTCACGAAGTTGCGGAGTGCCTCACTAAGTAGCTGAGGCTGGCCGCGAACCCAGATCCTCCAGTCTCCGCCTCCCAAGTACTAGGATTACAAGCGTGCGCCACCACGCCCGGCCCCTTTTTTCAAATTTTGAAACAGGGTCTTGCTAAGTTGTTGGACATCTTGTTATGTTGCCGAGGCTGGCCTTGAACCTGCTATCCTCCTACCTCTGCCTCCCAAGCACTGGAATTACAGGTGCCCAGCAAAAATAAGTCAATGCTTGTACCACACATGCTCACTTCTGTGTGATGTACTCTATACCATTTCTGATCTAGCCTTAGAGCTGGTTGGAATTTGTATAGCTCTGCTACTTATCAGGTGTCTGTGTGACCTTGAGAAACTCTTTTCAAAACCTCATTTTATCCTCAGTAAAGTGAAGGTTATGAGACGAATTCATAGCTTTTTGTAGGGATCAAAACAGATGATGTAAATGAAGTACTTGGCATGGTACCTGGCACAAAATAAGCACTCAATAAACTAGTTATCGCCAGGGTCTTCAGCAGCATGTTGTTCTATGCATGCCTAAAGTAAGTATTCTGTAGCTGAAGACGGGGTGCATGAGAGTACAGTGGGGGCTGATAGTATGTGTAGTCAGAAAAACCTGCTTCAAGAGATGGCATTTGGTTGGACCTTTCCCCAAAGGATGGATTGGGAAGAGAAGGGAATTTGGGCAGGCTGGGGACAGGGATAGGTATGGAGGATATTCCTGGCAGAGAGAAAAAAGGAGCCAAGAAGAAATGTCAACATTTGGTTAAAGCATAGAAGTGGGGATGGGAATGATACGCTAGGGGGGAGCCAAGAAGTTATTTGTATCAGAAAATCATTCAGCTGTTAGTAATCAAATTCCTGCGCATGCTCAGGCCACAAGGATACTTCCAGTTATTTGACAAGGGCATCTGGGATGACACAGTCCCAGGACAGATTCGGTGGATGAGCAGGACCATCAAGGACCCAGGCGCTTTTCATCCTTCTCACACTAGTCTTCTGTTGACTTCTGTCCCCAGAGTGCAGAGGACTATCACAGATCCCAGCATTGCTTCCTCACCAACACTGTTCGATGACTGGAAAATAACACCAAAATAACCTACAAATAAAGCAAAGCAAATTTATTCTTTATTGCAGTAATGTAACCACTGTCTTGGCAGAGTTGTAGTAAATCTTGATGGGCTGAAGGCAAAAGCAAAGTATTTATGTTTTGTTTGGTTACGGTGGATTTTTTTTCTATGTAGGAGTCTAATAAGGATTGGAGAAAGTTTGTGACTTTTTTCTTTTTTTTTTTTTTTTTTTTTTTTTTTTTTTTTTTTTTTTTTTTTTGCGGGACCAGGGATTGAACCCAAGAGCATTCCACCTCCGCGCTACACCCTCAGCCCTATTTTTTATACTTTATTTTGATACCGGGTCTCACGAAGTTGCAGGGCCTCACTAAGTAGAGAGAGAGAGAGACAGAGAGAGAGAGAGAAAGAGCGCGCTGAGGCTGGCCGCAAACCCGAATCCTCCGGTTTCCGCCTCCCAAAGTACTGGGATTACAAGCGTGCACCACCACACCCAGTGCAGTTTGTGACTTTTTAGTTTAAAATTGGTAGAAACAGCCGGACATGGTGGCGCACACTTATAATCCCAGTCCTTGGGAGGCTGAGACAGGAAGATCCGGATTCACGGCCAGCCTCAGCTACTTAGTGAGGCCCTCTGCAACTTAGTGAGACCCTGGTTCAAAATAAAGAATAAAAAATAGGGCTGGGGGTGTAGCTCGGAGGTAGAATGCCCCTGGGTTCAATCCCCAGTACCGCAAAATAAATAAATAAATAAATAAATAAATAAATAAATAAATATAAAATTGGTAGAAACAACATAGGAACGGTTACTAAGTGAGTTTTGGAGGAAATGACAGTAAATATCTTGGTAAGAATAATAGACTTTTCCCCCCTGTGAAGTTCTTTAAGATATTTATGACAATTGAAGCAAAAATTATAAAATTATAGGAGGCTATTGAATGAAATCAAAGAGAGTTGTACTGAGTTCACGGAGTGGAAGACTTGATGTAGTTAAGATGTCAGTTCTTCTCAAGTGTATCCATAGATTTAATGCAATTTCAACCAATATCCTCGCAGGATTTTTTATATAGACAAGCTAATTCTAAAATCTACATTAGATGTATAGAGCCAGAAGAGCCAAACAGTTTTGGCAAAGTTGAACAGCGTAGAAGGACTCACACTACTCAATTTTTAAATCTATTCTAAATCTACACCACTCCAGAGAGTGTAGTATTGATGAAAGGAGAGGGACATAAATTTATAAAACAGCATAGAGTCGAGAAATAGACTCACACAAACATGGCCAGTTGAGAAATGTGCAGACATTTCAATGGAGAAGACTTCTTCAGCTCAGTATGTCGGAACATTGACAGAAAAAAAAAATGAATTTGACAGAGTCTACTTGACACCTCATCCAAAATTAAAATTAAATCAAAATGGAAGGTAGACGTAAAGCACAAAATATAAAACTTGAGACAAAAGCACAGGATGATGTATTCATGATGGTGAGGCAGAGGTCATGCTAAAGTAAGGTGGACCCCTCGTCCAATCTGACTAGAGTCACATATATGACACTAAAGCACAAGCCATAAAATAAGATCACTGATAGATTGGACAGTTTTTTGCTTTATAAAGGACATTGTTAAGAAAGAAAAAACAAGAGTTTAGGAGGAGAGGTGTTCAAATCACATCTCTATAAAAGGACTTGTATACAAAATATGTACAAATCTCTCTAAATTCATCAACAAGTAAACCAATTTTAAAATGAGCATAAGATTTGGACAAACACACCAAGCAAGAGATACAGATGACAAGTGAGCAGATACAGAAGCTGCTCGACATCATTAGTCACTAGAGAAACACAAATGAAAGCCACAGTGACCTACCTCTATTCACCTATTTGAAAAGGAGAGGGGAAAACCTCATATGTCCAACACAAAACATAAAACCTGATACCATCGGATGCTTATAAGGATCTTAACAGGAACTCCTGTACATTCCTGGTAGAAATCCAAAAATTATACAAACATACTAGAAAACAGTTTCCTACGAAGTTAAACTGTTTCAGATAAAATTACCCTATATAACCAAGCAATCCCATTCCTAGGTATTTATATTAGAGAAATGAACACCTGTATGCAAATACACATAGCTACATCATTCATAATTACCCAAACCTGGAAATAACCCTACTGTCCTTTAATAGGCAAATGGATAAACAAACTACGGTATAGTCATTCAATGCGATAGCACTTAGCAACCCAAAGAATCACACTACCTGTTAAGGGTTGAATTATGTCTCCCTCCCCAAAAAGAAGATATGTCACAACCCCACCCCTAGTACCTCAGAACGTGACCTTATTTGGAAATAGGACTGTTATCAATGTACTTAGGACAAGGTCATGCTGGAGTAAGGCAGACCCCTAGTTCAATCTGACTGGGAAACACTGCCACTGAAGTTGCGTGCATATGTGAAATTACTAATGCCAATGTCAGTATCATGCATGGGGAAGGGGAGGGAGTAGGGAGAGAGCTGGGGGAGAACCTCACCAAGTACTGTGCGCATGTATGTCCCTGTCACTATGAACTACATAATGATGTGAGATCAAAATGCACCAATAAAACTATTTAAATTTTTTCAAATGCAAAAGTATACAAGAAGAAAAAATAAAAGAGCATCCATATGAAGAGGGAGAGAGAAGATCAAGAATGTCATGTGACTATCAAAGCAAAGAGAAGGTTATGCAGCTGCAAGCCAATGAACTCAGATGACTTCTGGCAAATGACCAGGATCTAGGAAGAAGCAATAAAGGGTTCTCTTTTAGGTTTAAAGGAAACATAGCACCCGTAATTTCAGACTTGTAGCCTCTAGACCCATCAGACAATTCGTTTATCTTGTTTTAAGCCACCCAGTTTGTGGTGGCTTTGTTAGAGCAGCCCTGGGAAACTAATATACTATCACTATGTACAATAACATATTACATCAAAATGGGGGAGAAAGTGTCAAGAATTGTGAAGGGTCTGAGGTTTTGCTGACTTAAAAACTAACAATTTAACCAGGCGCAGTGGTGCATACCTATAATCCCAGTACTTGGGAGGCTGAGACAGGAGAATTACAGATTCAAGGTCAGCAGCACATAGTAACTTAGTGAGACCCTGTTTCAACATTCAAAGATAAAATAGGACTGAGGGTATAGCTCAGAGGTAGAATGCCCCTGGTTTCAATCCCCAGCAACACACATAAAACACAGACACACACACACACACACACACACACACACACACACACACACACACACTCATACACAAAAAAAACCCTAACAATTTAGTCTGCCATGGTGTTATAGATGCTGACAGAACACAAGGTACTCCCAGGTCAGAGACAAAGGAGTTTAGAACTCCTAGTACAACAGCCAGCAATGAGCTTCATGTTTTAATAGGTTCCTCCTGCCCCCAACCTACGGGCACAGTACAGTGGCATACCCAGATAAACGCCATGTACCCAGTAGATTTTTGTCACACACACACAAAAAAAAAAAAACCCTGAGGAACTTGGGCTTAGAATACCCACAACCTTTTAAAGGGGGCTCTGAGTAATCCTGCTAAATTGCCTCAAAGGAGGCATAATCTTCATGATATGGGTCAGGAAATGAGTCTGCCTTGAGCCCCAGAAGGAGAAACTACCTCTATCTTAGCAACTAGCCTTCAAACGATCATAGCAAACAGCCTTGAAAAGATTGTCTGCAACAAAAGCTATCACAAGATGTGCAGAAACACAGTGGAGCATTGCCCCACTACAGATGCCAGTCCCAAAAGCTTCCATACTATATGATTCCACTTACATGACATTCCAGAAAAGGAAAAACTATTGTGACCGGTTACAGAGATTAATGATTCTGTGGGGTTAAGACAGAGACCAGGATCAAAGAGTCGGAATGAGTGAATTTTTTGGTGTGATGGAACTGGTCTTTGAACAAAACTGTTCTGGTTATGTGAATCTATACATATGTTAAAACTTAGAACTCTACATCAAAAGTAAAACTAATTTTGTTGAAAGAAATTTAGAATATTTCTAAGAAACTAACAACAATCAAATACTAAAAGAATGTTTGTCGTAAAACATTGGCTCTGAAAGGGTTACAAATCATGGCTCTAACCATTCCTTCGATTCCAGTCCACTGATAGTTTCTGAAGTGCTGCCGTACATGGACGGGATCCATGATCAGAGGCAGCCTGGTCTGAGCTGTTTACACAAGCCTCGGAAAGTTCATGTACACAAGTCCATAGGAAACACACACAATAAAGTCTTCAAGAATTAGAAGACAAACATTAGGTTTTTAATGTCTGGTTCTGACATTTGCTCAATTTAAGCGGAGTGAGTCTTCAGGGGAAAGGGTTCTCCAATTGTGCCAACGTTCAATTACTTTCAAGCAACCAATTATACGATCTATTTCTTTAAAAGGTAAAGTTTTGACCTGACCTCCTTGGCTGAATCTGAAGACCAGACTTTTCCTGTCAATATGTTAGACATTTTTCATTTTAGAAATGAAATGGAATGCTATATTACATCTGACCTCTTTTCCCATCACAAACCCGGCCATCTATGCTGTTTTAATTTCTTTTCCAATATTCTTTTTGTCTTCTAAGGAACATTGCCACTTTAAACTCTCAGAGACTGTGTCCTAAGGCAGAGCTGATGCTTTGGGGAACTAGCTTAGAAGGTGGTTAATTAATTTCGTAACAAATACTTTTGACCTCCTATTACCAAGGCTTTTGGCAAGGAATAGATGTTATATGTAAATTAAGCCCCTCAGGTCAATAAATAGTAGCTGAAAAAAATGATGAAATGTAGCTGTGTTTAATTTAGCACATAAGTCTAACATCGCATCTATGGCTAGTTTTGCAACCACATCAATTAAAGTAATTTCCTCAAGCTTTTGGTTCTTGAAAAAAGGAACAGAGGAAAATTAATTATCCTACTACACTTAAGGAAGGCACCTGAAAACACTGAGTTAATTGTTCTTGCCTCCACTCAAGCCTTCTAACAATTTTACTTTCCTCTAGTTTCTCTGTTGAAGTCAGCTCTTCTGAGTTGCTTGCAATCCATCCCGTAACTCTGCCCCATCCCATCCTCACAGATGGCATACATTCCAGACTCACACTGTCTGCAGGTCACCTGTTTGCAGCCTTAAGTCATCTGGCATAATTCTGTCCTTTTGTCATTCCATCTTTGGTTCTTTATAGTATGCATGTGTTCATTCCAGCAGTTTGGTTATTATGAAGCAAAATGCTTTGGCCCACAGCAGTCTTGGGTGCAATTACAGACACAAATAATTTAGTAGGCAGAATTGCTCATATGACCAGTTGTGTCCTGGCCCGGGGATTTTACATATGAGAAAAGTTTGGTAGCTCAGTTATGTGAATATACAGAGAGAAATAAGGAAGCTGGGACTCCAGGTCTGCGACTTTGCCTTCTAGCATCACTGTTTCGAGGGAGAGACTAGAACAAGCAAGTTTTGGCAGTGAAGTAGAATATTTCATTGGAAATCACACTTGAAAGATTGGTGAATTCCTAGCAAGACTTCTAGCAAAATTCTATAGTCAGAAGCCACAGCTCTTTCTCTCTTAGACAAATGTTAATTCTGAACCTTGGAGGAACAAGCCACTGCCGTTTCTAAAAGCATTTAGTTTGGAGCATTTGCTTTGTCTGCCTCTTCAATATTTTTTATATTCATTTATTGGTGCATTGTAATTATACAGTTTGATATATGTCAGGGTATCAACATCATACATGCACACATTGCACATTTAGCCCTCCCTCCGATCTCACCCTATTCCCTTCCCCTTCCCTCCCTTTCATGCTCCGGATAGTGATTGCCTCTTCAACATTAATCAATGACATCGAAGTCCCAGCCTATTCAAATACAATGTTTTGGCCATCACCATCAGTGAGCTCCGCCATCCTTTCTCACCCTCACCAGTAACCCCCATCTCAGACCTGCTCATTGGCTTCTCGTGCATTTTCAATGTGCTCCCCGACAATGCCCTTCTCCAATTGGCCCACTCTATTTCAAAGGAATTTTGAGACTCACACCTTCCCAGTGAACCACTGAATAATTTTCTTTACACAGATGCTTGTATTCGGATAGAGACAAATGTACCTTTTTTAGTTAGCCATTGTCTAAGAGATCTCGAATTTGACTCCTCTATTCCCAGTCAAATTTGCTTTACTTGATCTGATGTCATACAAACCCTGGTGGTTGCTGGAGTGCAATGAGTACGTTAACATCCAAATTGTTTGAAGAATGCCTGAGCTGTTCTCCAGCAAGGTGCTCAAGACAAATCTATTGCATGAATAAATGGACTTATGAATGAATGACAAGTAGTCTCTAGTATCATATGGAAGATTATAGTATGCCAAAAACAATATGTAGTTTATTTCATTGAAACCTGAGTTTCTCTGTAGCCTACAATGTAATAATAAATGAAGGGACATTCCTAGCAGGTGAGAGTCCTCTCTGAAAGGTGACAGCAGTGCTCCGGGGTCCTACTGATCAAACCTTAAAAGGATGAATGAAGTAAAAGAGAAGTGCTGGACAAGATTAATAGCAGGCTGGGGATTCTGGGAGGAAATATGGGATCTGATCAAAAACAAGGCTCAAAAAATAGATAATAAACTCAAACTATAGTTTGCCTGAAGATCAGAATGACTGCCAGTAGCCTGTGAGCTTCTGGAAGCCCCAGATCATCAGGAGCATTCATAGTGAAGTGAATGTGTAACCGAGAGGATGATTCT
>PVJS01023097.1:0-29932 GCA_004027185.1 Glis glis | reverse complement strand
CAAAATAAAAGTAAAAAATAAGCCGGGCACGGTGGCACATGCTTGTAATCCCAGTACTTGGGGGGCTGAGACAGGAGGATCGCAGGTTTGAGGACAGTCTCAGCAAGTAGTGAAACTCTCATCAATCAAGACCCTGTTTAAAAAAAAAAAAAAAGCCGGGCGTGGTGGCGCACGCTTGTAATCCCAGTACTTTGGGAGGCGGAGACCGGAGGATCCGGGTTCGCAGCCAGCCTCAGCTCTCTCACTCTCTCCCTGTCTCTCTCTCTCTCTCTCTCTCTCTCTCTCTCCTTAGGGAGGCCCTCCGCAACTTCGTGAGACCCAGTTTCAAAATAAAGTATAAAAAATAGGGCCGGGGGCGTAGCGCGGAGGTAGAACGCCCCTGTGTTCAATATCTGGTACCGCAACAAAACAAAACAAAACAAACAAACAAACAAACAAACAAACAAACAAACAAAAAATAGAAAGCCGGGGGTGGTGGTGCATGCTTGTAATCCCAGTACTTGGGAGGCTGAGACTGGAGGATCGGGGTTCACAGCCAGCCTCAGCTACTTAGTGAGGCCCTCTGCAACTTAGTGAGACCCTGTTTCAAAATAAAGAATAAAAAATAGGGCTGGGGGTGTAGCTCGGGGGTAGAATGCCCCTGGGTTCAATCCCTGGTACCGCAAAAAAAAAAAAAAATAGAGCTGGGGGAGTGTATCTCAGACATAGAATGCCCCTGGGTTCAATCCCCAGTACCAAAATAATAATAATAATAATAATGATAATAATAATAATAATAATAATAATAAAAAGAAACATAGGCCTTGCACTATAGTCCAACTGGTCCAGTTCCCCTGGGTGCCGGCAGTTCTGCCTTCTGGCCTGGGCTCTCCACTTCTCTTTGTGATGACACAACCACCCTGTGCAGGGATGGAGGGTGGGGAGCGGTTGGAACAGGGTGAGGCAGCCAGGCCACAGATGAGGCTTCGCCTTGGGGAACAGGTTGAGAAGGGAGATGGAGCAATGCACGCCCATGGGCAAAAGCCTGTGGTGGAAGGGTCCTGGCCAGGCAATTGCAGGACTAGGGAAATGGTTAGTTGAGAGTGCACCCCTGCTGTCACTCATGCACGCATTGTACACACACACACACACACACACACACACACACACACGCACACAACTCAATTCGGAAAACTGGTTCCAGTACAGGTTTGCCTTGTTACCTGTTTCCTGCCCAAATTTTTTGCGGTAGCTGTGACCACATTCTTATAGGCTTCAAAGGTGAGATAGGTTCCTGCCCAGTTGATGAGCCCAACCCTTAGGTCCTCTGCCTTGGGTTGTCTGTGGATCCATTCCACTTCCTCCATAGGGCCGGCACCACAGGTGATGACTCTGTCCGGCCCAGCCTCCCCCCCAGTGGTGAGGTCCCACAGGCCATAGGGCCCGGAAGAAGGCCCGGAGTACCCACCAGATGTCCCCAGAGGGAACTTGCCAGGCAGAGGCTGGCCCAGGGCCTGGAGCCTCTGTGACCCGGGCGCATTGTGACTGTGAGGGCTACCTCTTATCCCGCCCCAGTGGGGAGAGGGCAGTGGCCAGCACCATCAGTCCACAGCCCAGAGGAAGGGGGTCCAGAGCCTCTGACACTCGCCTAGCCCTGTCACTCCGGGCAACGAGGTAGGCTAAGCTAAGACGGGACCAGAACCGCAGCCCGTGACTTTAGGCATGTCTTTCCTTTTCTTTACCTGTTTCTCATTAACGGGAAACCAATCTCTTTTCTCCCAGAAGGAAGGTTCTGCCTGGTTCCCTTCTATTTTGTTTCTCTTCTTTCTGTGGTACTGGGATTGAACTCAGGGGCATTCTACCTCTGGGCTACACCCCTGCTCTTTTTTATTTTATTTTTTATTTTGTTACAGGGTCTCGCTAAGTTGCTGAGGCTGGATAAGAACCTGCTATCCTCCTGTCTCAGCCTCCCGAGTACTAGGATTACAGGCATGTGCCACTGTGTCAGCTTTTTTTTTTTAAAGTTCAAGATATCCAAGAAATATTTACATACTATCAGAACCCTTGGAAAGACGAGGCCAAAATGTTTCACAAGTTACTTTGAGGGAGTGTGAGGAAACCCTAGAGACAACCAGCGAAAATGAAATTACTCATATTAATCCAAAAGGGCTAGCTCAGGACGGGGTTTAAGAATGGCCTAGGTGGAGCCCCCCACATCATTCCCCCCAACTCCCAGCTGCATTGCTGGTGGGCAGGTCAGCCGGCTGGCTGCCTGTATGGACACCAGCCTTTCCCCTCCAAAGAGGCTGTTAGTGAACTCTTTGGATACTTCCTGCAAAACTCAAGGAGAAAACCCAGCCAACCTGGAGAAACTGACAATATGAAAGGAAAAAGACTAAAAGAAATGGTGGTGGTGATGATGGGATCTGTTTATGCTTTGCTGCGACCCAAAGGGAAATGGGCAGAATCAGCCCCACTTTGAGAACAGCCCGCAGCTCTGGTTCCTTATGTGTTTTGATTCCCCATAGATGGGGTCTTCCAGGTACAAAGAAAAGAGTCACAGTGGTGCCCAGCAAGGAACTGTAACCCCTAGGCTCTGCCAGTGCTTTGTAAAATAAGGCTAATAGATTCTGATTAGTCCAAGAACCACCTGGGCAATTTTAAAGATGGATATCGCTGGGCCGCAGAGCAGTCCTGATGAATCATTTCTGAAGTGTGCCTTGGGACCCATATTTTCGATGCAATGTGTGTAAAGCAATCATGAAGAACTACTGCTCCATGTAGCTAAGAGAATGGGAAGTGGAGTTACATGTTTATGGAACCGGGATGGGAGATTCTGTTACTCTAAGCTGTTCCTTGGAATTGGGGAAGGAATGAGATTTCCTCTACTGGAAACCCTACAGTATTTTCAGCCCAAGAATAAAGAGGGAAAAGCTGAGCTAGATGAGGGTGTGTGTGCACATGTATGTTGGCCCTGCAGCCTCAGCTTCTTTGAGTCTCCCATGTTTACCCTTTGCACCCAATAGCCCAGCCCCCCATCGCTTCGAGGTTGCAGACAACACCGAGTACAAACCACAGCAAATTTATTACTCAGTATCCAGAGCCACATCATAGCACCACCCGGAGCCCGCACTCCCCCCTCCCCAACCTGGCCCCAAGGGTACACCCCAAACAGAAAAGACGAAAGTAAACCCAGATCCCTGCTCCTCCTCTGGAAGGGGGGGCCCTGGCCAGGAAGCCCTTCCACAGGTCCCAGCAGGCAGGAGAGTGGACCCCTCTGTGCCCGGAGAGTGAGGCTCCAGGCTCCAACGACAGAGATCACATGCAGGCAGGAGCAGAGGCCTGTGTGGGGAGGAAGAGTGGGAGGGAGGGGTGCTGCCTGAGGAGTCCGGGAGTCTGGTCATCCTGGGGATGCACGCAGGAGCTTCCGGGCAGCAGGGGCCTGCCCCTGGCTGGTTAGCGCTTTGACAGCTCGTGGGACAGCCAGTCCAGCCCATCGTACAGGCCTGTGCCCTGGGTGGCACAGGTGGCCTGGACGTACCACTGTGGGAAGAAGGACAGAAGTCAGCAGCAGTGAAGAAAGGGGGTGTCTCTACATCCTTGCCCCAGTCTGTGCAAAGGGGGCGAGACCCTCACCGTGCGGCTGCGCAAGTGCTGTAGCCCCAGCTTGTCGGTCAGCTCACTCACGGGCATGGCATTGGGCATGTCCTGCTTGTTGGCAAACACCAGCAGCACCGCATCCCGCAGCTCGTCCTCCTGCAGCTGAGAGGGGAGGAGAGAGGTTGGAACCTATGGCCCCACAGGGTCTGCAGGCTCCCTTCTGGCTTTGTGTTGGGGAGCCCCCCTTTCTACCTTCTTTGTAGGAAAATACAGCATCAGTAGTCTATTGCTGAACATAAGACATAGAGCCAGAAATGAGCTTGAGGTCACCTAAGCCTTAAGCCCAGAAAAGGCCTTCTAATTTGAGAACTTGCCTTCGGCAAAGTGATGAAATTTCCAAATTGAAAAAGTGAGAAGGTGAGGTGCCATTTCTCTCCACCACATATAATCCCCTTCTCCCCCAGTTTCTCAGACTCGGATGTAAGGGCATGAGAATTCATAGGAAAAAATCCAGTCCTCTCTCAAATGTCTCACATCCACAAAGAGAAATTCACATTCTTGGCCTTCGATGCCTGTGGGGAGTTTCCAGCCTTCCCACAGAGATGTTCCTCTTTATTACTCAGTATCAGAGCCACATCATAGCACCACAGAGATGTTTCTGTCCCCAAGGAACCGAGAGTTCAGTTCCTAGGACTCTGGGTACTCACCATCTTCTGGAGCTCATCAGCAGACTCCTGGACCCGCTCTCGATCATTACTGTCCACCACGAAGATGAGGCCCTGGGTGAGAAGGAAGGAAGGAAGGAAGAAGAAGCGCTCATTCCCACCTGGGTCGTACCCTAATCTGACCCTTGCTCTCTTCTCCCATCTGTAGTTGTGTCAGTCCTTCTCATCTAGTAAACCTCCACCTAAGCTCTGCACAAGTCTTGGCAAAAGCCAGGAGACCACTGCAAAAGGATACAGCTTCTGCCTTCAAAGAGAAGCTGCCTATCCAAAAGATGTGCAAGGGACCGGGGACAGATACTCGACGAGAGCTAAATCTGCAGTGCCGCCACAGAACACTGCTTCCTAGAAGTCTGAGGTGGCTCACTCTCAAAACAAGACTAAGGTGAGTTCTGAGTAAAATGAGCAGAAGCTAGCCAAGCAAAGGAGGAGGATGGGTTTTTTCCTGGCCTGGGGGGCCCTGCCTCTGGCCAATGGCTCGGTCCTCCTGGTCCTACCACCTCTTCGCGGGGTAGGGAAGTCCCCCCCACACTCCACCTGAGTGTTCTGGAAGTAGTGCCGCCACAGAGGCCGAATCTTGTCCTGGCCTCCTACATCCCAGACTGTGAAACAGATGTTCTTATATTCCACTGTTTCCACATTGAAGCCTGCAGACAATTTGGGGAGGAAAAATGAGAAACAGTCCTGAAAGGAAGGAACTCACTAAAACTACTTGGATTTCAGCAGGGACACCAAACCAGAAAGCACAGATCTAGGCCCAGGGGACTGGAGTCCAAGGGGACGGGAGATCAACACACTGGGCGGGGCTAGGCCACATCCACCCCGCCTCCAGCACCACCCGGCACGCAGAGATACCGTGACCCACTTCTCGAGTAGAGATATCTGGTGTCAGGGTCAGTTCCAGATAAGGGCCGGGACAGAACTAGGGGCAGTCCCCGAGAAGGCCCTCCGCGGCGCTCCCGCTCCTCCCTGCCTCGCCCCAGGGCTCACCTATGGTGGGGATGGTGGTGACAATCTCCCCCAACTTCAGTTTGTACAGGATTGTAGTCTTGCCAGCCGCATCCAAGCCAACTGCAACGATGAGGGGCACAGAGATGGAGATGGGAGCGAGGGAGCCCCCTAGAGACCAGGGAAAGGGAGAGGCCAAGACAGCTGACGGGGATGGGGGCGGAGAGCGGGAGCGCCTCCAGGTGCGCGTTGTTCTCTACCTTCCGGGCCTTGGGGGCAGTCGGGGTGGCGTGCGCCAACTCCTGCCCCCAAAGTGGGCGAGGGGCGCGAGAGGGCTGGGAGGTGAGGGGCACGGGAGGAAGGCCGCGCTCCTTTTAAAAGTCGTCTCCAAGGGCGGAATCCTCCCTTCTCAGCAGCAGGGCTGGGCGGAGGGAGCTTCACCCCACCCAGGCCCGCAGCTCCGGGATCCAGGCCCCGGGGCGCGGCGCTGCGGACCCGGACCCGCTCGCGGGCAGAGGCCCCGGGAGGGCTACGGGGTGGGTGACTCGGGGTCAGAGAGCCAGGTGAGCGGGGCTGGAGGGACGCGGGGGCGGAAGGGCTGCGCCGAGGCCGGCGCCCCGCTCCGGGCCGCGCGCTCGATCTGCCTCACCCATGAGGATCCGCATCTGCTTCTTCCCGAAGATCCGCGAAAAGAGCGCGGACACGGTGAGGCCCATGGCGGGGCCCGGGGGCGGGGGCGCGGGCGCGGGCGCGGACGCGGGGTGCGGGCTGGATCCGGCCGGCCGCGGGGGGATGGGCGCAGCAGCAGGAGGAGGAGGCGCCGCCCCCGCGCGTCCGGGCCCGACGACGTCACGAGGCCCCGCCCCCAGACCCGCCCCGGCCCCGCCCCCTCCCCGGCCCCGCCCCCAGCCCCGGGCCCCCGGCGGCGCGGAAGCTGAGCCGGGCTTAGCAACCGGGCGGGGCCGCCGGGTTTCTAGCGCGCCTGTCGGGTCTGCGGTCGCTGGACCGGCAGCTCGGGGGATGGAGTGGGAGGGATGGGGGGCGGGGCCGAGGAAAGGCTCCATCGTTCCACAGCGTCCCCCACACCCCTGCTCGGTGACTAGCTGCTGGGCTTGGAATTGTTGCGTCTAGCCCCCTGTCGGCTCCGGTTTAGTTCTGGGGAACTAGCAGCACTGTGTGCACCCCCTCTTTAAGGGAGCAGAAGCAGCGTGCAGGGGTCTTAGTTCTTTCTCTTGTACTTTCAGCTCCCGCGGAGGGCTGTACACTCAGTAGGTGCTTCAGTGTCTATAGAAATCGCGTGAGGAGTCACAGGTGGGGGAAGATGATACCTGAGTGTGAGTTAGCTGTAATGGTTCCTTGAAAGGCCTGCTTCATAGACCCCAAGTCAGCAGAACCAGCGGGAGCCTCCCAGCCTGGCCACAGTGGTCGCAGACCCGCTCCTGGACCACTGGACAACTCCACCACGGCCTCCATCTCTCCCTGAACACTGTTTTTAGGTCTGGGGCCAGGCAGCCTTTTGGAAATTTCTCCTCACTTTGCCACAGTCTTGGGGACCTAGATTATTCATGCACACCTACCTATTCAGGACCCGGAGGATCTGGTCTCCCCAGACCCAAAGACTTCACGTGTAATTTCCCCTGTCATCTTAGCATCTGAGAATAGTTAGATGGAAAGTCATGTAAATTTCTTCCATGGTAGAGACAGAGTCAATGCCAGGCATCTAATGTGTTTAACCAATAATCGTTGGGTTGAACTGGACTGATAGGTTGTTCTTTGGAACAAGGGCAGGTGTTATGCCTACTCTGGATTCCTGGTGGGCTTCTAGGATCAATTGCTTATGGATTGGAGGTGAGTTGTGCCAGGAATCTGAAAACTCTTCACTCATTCGACAGATATTTATTGGTTGCCTGCCATGTGCCAGCACTATTTCAGGCCTTAGGTCAAATCTCAATTCTGCCATGTTTTGAGGATTTGGCTTCAACAATCCGTACAACCCTCTGTCATGCTTTCATTTATAAAAAGAGACGTGGTGTGTGTGTGTGTGTGTTTGTGTGTGTGTGTGTGTTGCTGGGGATTGAACTCAGGGACATTCTACCTCTAAGCTACACCCCCAGCCCTATTTTATTTTTATTTTGAAACAGTCTCACTAGGTCGATGAGAGTCTCACTACTTCTGAGGCTGTCCTCGAACCCACGATCCTCCTGTCTCAGCCTCCCAAGTACTAGGCTTGTGCCACCATGCTTGGCTAAAAGGAGACTTATATTTGTCCTAACTAAGGGGTTATGGTAAAGATTAAAGTGATGAACTAGCCGGACACAGTGGCAAATACCTGTAATCCCAATACTTGGGAGGCTGAAACAGGAGGATCACAGGTTGAAGGCCAGCCTCAGCAACTTAGTGAGACCCTGTTTCAAAATAAAAATAAACAAGAAAGGGATGTGGGGGTATAGCTCAGCAGTAGAATGCCCCTGGGTTCAATTCCCACTACAAAAAAAAAAAAAAGATAATGTCACTGAATGTTTTGTATTACACAGCTGGATGTTATACATCCAGGGCCTGCCCCATCCTGACTGGCAAAGTCTGTGACATGAACAGACTTTGGGAACTGGGTATGAGTGAGTGCATGACTTTCCTTTACTCTTCAGTCATAGACTTGCATTCCTAAAATGGCTTTTATAAGGTCAAAGTGTACAGTTAAAAGATTCCCAATCTAGTAACAGAGCTAGCAGTCAGTAAGTCAGGTCAGTTCTACATCTTTCACTCTTATCAGCCTCTCTCCATCTCTGTTGCCACTACCCTATTTTACTACCATCTCTTCCCATGATTGAAATAGCCTCCTTACAGGTCTCCTGCTCCTTGGTATCGCCACAATTTCATACAAATCTGATGGTGCCCCCCCTTGAGGTGTAAGATCCTTTAGAGCCTGTCACCCAAGATAAAATCTAAATGCCTTGAATCCCTACCTACTATGCCAGCCCCATCGGTTGCCACTTCTTTCCCATACCCTAAGCTAGTCCCTTGAGATGATTCCTAATGCTTCCTGGGTGAGTCAGGCTCTATGATACCTCAGAAGTCCTTGCAGTCTTTTCCACCTGCCTGGAATGTTGTTTTCCCTCATCTCTAGTTAGGTGGGCAATGTTTACTCATCCTCCAAATCCCTAAGTATTTTCTCTGAGAGCCTCTGTGCCTCCCCTAGACAGGCCTTCTTCCTCTTATCATCCATACCATTTTGAATATACCTATACATAGTGGTAGGATAGCAAGACCTCCTTGTTTGCATGTCTGCCTCCTCACTAGATTGTGAGCTCCTTGAGGACAAGGCCATGTCTTCATGATGTTATCACCTGGCATAGCACTTACTATTTTTAGAGTCAAAATAGGATTCCTAATTTTACTAGTCGTGTGGCCTTGGGCATGTTACTTCTCTGTGCCTTATGTTCCCATGCCTGTAAAATAGTGCTAATGATAACCTCTGGGCAGATTTCATAAAGACAAAGTAGCAAAACTCTTGTGAGGCTCCTGGCATATGGCTGGCATTCAGGATGGATCCTCATGGCTCTAGAGTGTCCTCTGTATCTGTTGAATCAACTCAGCTGAACTAAGGAAGGGTACCACCTTATATGCCACCTAGATGCCCATTGCTGTACTAGAAAGGGCTGCAGTTTTCATGGTCTAAATGGGAGTCTTAATTGTTCCCCTTTAGGCACATAGGCCCCTGAGACCCAAATAGTTGGACGCGTTGTGCACCTGGTGTTTGGGGAGAACACAGTGCGACGTCGCCCCCTGTCGCTCACTGATCGTAGCCCGAGGTCCACCAAACCCTCCCGGGTGTTGGACTTCGCTTGCTCCGCTCTTCCCAAGGCCAGTCCAGGGCGGCTTGCAGCCCTTCCGGGTTCTCGACAGGCCCCCGCCCACCCACCGGCAGGGGGCCCCGCCCACCTCGCGCCCACGGCGGGGCGGAGCCTGCGGCTCGCGCTGTCGCGCTGACGTCACTTCCAGGGGACCCGGAAGCGCCTCCGTCGGCGGGCCGTGGTAGTTAGGAAGTGATGGAACTGATCTCAGTGTAAACCCTGGGCCGAGGGGGCCGGCCCGGGCTGCTGTGGCCTGGACGAGCCGAGAGGGCGGAGCAGCTTCTGGCGGGAGAGTCCTGGCCGTGCGCGTCTGGAGTGCCACTGTCGCCCCACTCCCAGCGTGGGACCCTCGCGGGCCCCCGGGCCTGGGACCGGGCGGGCGCTTCTGCCAGGCTGCTCAGCCCCACATCCGGTCCCGGAAAGCCAGGTGGAACCGGTGTGCGGCCTGGGGCCAGAACCCGGTCCCCGCAACGTTTCTAGCCCCGGCTCTAGTCTTCGCAGCTCTCTCCCCTGCTGCCCGCTCGCTTACGAGGAGCAGCCCGCGCGGAACCCCCATGGAGAAGTTTGGGATGAATTTCGGGGGCGGCCCGAGCAAGAAGGACTTACTGGAGACCATAGAGACGCAGAAGAAACAGCTTTTCCAGTACCAGGCACGACTCAAGGATGTGGTCCGCGCCTATAAAAGCCTGCTTAAGGAGAAAGAGGCGCTAGAGGCCAGCATCAAGGTGCTGTCGGTATCCCACGAGGCGGATGTGGGCCTCGTAGGTGCCCAGCCGCCAGGTCTCACCTTTCCTGACTCAGTGGATGACCGATGCTCCACTCACAGCGAGGATAGCACTGGAACCGCCACCAGCTTGGATACTGCAGCCAGTTTCACCAGCACCAAGGGTGAGTTTGGGGTAGAAGATGACAGACCGGCCCGTGGACCACCACCTACAAAGTCCGAAGAGGCCAGTGGGTCAGAAAGTGGCGTTAGCAGTAGCAGTGGGGATGGGCCATTTGCGGGTGGTGAGGTGGACAAAAGACTGCACCAGCTGAAGACTCAGCTGGCCACTTTGACCAGCTCTTTGGCTACAGTCACCCAGGAGAAGTCCCGCATGGAGGCTTCTTACTTGGCTGACAAGAAGAAGATGAAACAAGACTTAGAGGATGCCAATAAAAAGGCAGAGGAAGAGAGAGGCCGACTGGAGGGAGAATTGAAGGGGCTGCAGGAGCAGATAGCAGAAACCAAAGCCCGACTTATCACCCAACAGCACGATCGGGCCCAAGAGCAGAGTGACCATGCCTTGATGCTGCGTGAGCTCCAGAAATTGCTGCAGGAAGAAAGGACCCAGCGGCAGGATTTGGAGCTTCGGTTAGAGGAGACCCGAGAAGCCCTGGCAGGGCGGGCATATGCAGCTGATCAGATGGAAGGGTTTGAACTACAGACCAAGCAGCTGACCCGGGAGGTGGAAGAGCTGAAAGGTGAGCTGCAGAGCATTCGAGAGGAGAAGAATCGGCCAGACCCCCGGCTGCAAGAGCTGCAGGAAGAGGCCGTCCGCCTTAAGAGCCATTTCCAGGCTCAGTTACAGCAGGAAATAAGGAAGGTAATTATCCTCATCTTCTCAAAGTGGTTAATATTGGGGTTTGTTTCCTCCTTTGGTAGTTAGAAGAAAGTGGCTGCACTCTCATCTTTGATGCTACCTGAAAAATTTTACTAGCGAGTCCTGGGGGAATCCTGTTCTAGGTGGTGTTGGTAGTATCCAGAGTGTCCTTCTAACAGGATGTGGAGTGTCTGAGTGTGGCTGGGTCGGAGCCGGCTCCGAGCCTCTGGGCATTGGCATCTTACCAGTTGTGCTCTGTGAAGCAATAGTGGCAGCTATCCAGTGAAAGGTAGTATGTATTTCTAGAGATATGTGTCTGTAGGTAGAGTGACTGAAGGGGCCAAAGGGGATTTTTCACAGAAGAAAAGAAATAACTGCTTGTAATTGTTTTCAGTCACGCTTTGCCTGTTTTGGAAAAGTGCTGTTTTCAGTGCCTCCTTTTAGTGTAGAGAGAAATCCAATTCGGTTTTGAACTTCTAGGAATATTGAAAGAGGAAAAGAATCATTCTTTTCCTCTTGAATGATTTCTTAATAGGATTTGGGCAAGCACATGATAGACAACTGGAACACATTTTATATGTGAGCTTGGTGGAAATTGGAAAACTGAAGCGGAACAGCAGCAGCTGTACAAAGGTGCTTACTACGGAAAATCCCCAGTTTCCATTCCTGCAGGCCATCCCAATCCTGTGATCCTTTTTTTTTCTCCCAAAGTTTGCTGTAGTTTTCTGGATGCATTTGTGCCTGTTCCCTTGTTTTACAGACAGCCCTTGCAGAGGATCAACTCCGCCAGCAATCTCAGGTGGAAGAGCAAAGGGTAGCAGCCCTAGAGAATCAAATATCTGAGGTATCTGAACTGCTGGGCACCTACGAGAAAGCCAAGCAGAAGGACCAGCTGACCATCCAGAAGCTGAAGGAGCGCATTCTGCAGCTGGACCTGGAGAACAAGACGCTGGCTCTCGCAGCCTCTAGCCGGTCCCCTCCAGACAGCCATGGAGACGAGTCCAGTCTGGATGTCAATGTCTTGAAGGATAAGATGGAGAAGCTGAAGAGGCTGCTGCAGGTCGCAGCCAGGAAAAGCCAGGTGACCCTGGATGTGGAGAAGCTCTGTGACCTGGAGATAATGCCCAGTTCAGAGGCTGCAGATGGAGAGAAGGCTACTGCACTCTACTACCAACAGGAGCTGAAACAGCTGAAGGAAGAGTTTGAGCGCTACAAGATGAGGGCCCAGGTCGTGCTGAAGAGCAAGAACACCAAAGATGGGAACCTGGCGAAGGAGCTGGAGGCAGCGCAGGAACAGCTTGCAGAGCTGAAAGAGAAGTATATCTCCCTGCGGCTGTCGTGCGAGGAGCTTGAGCGCCAGCACCAGCAGGAGGCTGAGGACTGGAAGCAGGAGCTGGCCCGGGTGCAGCAGCTCCACCGGCAGCAGCTGGAGCGCAGCCAGTTAGACTTCAGGGACCGCACACTGAAACTGGAGGAGGAGCTGCACAAGCAGCGGGACCGGGCCCTGGCTGTGCTGGCGGAGAAGGACTTGGAGTTGGAGCAACTGCGTTCTCTGGCCTTGTCCTCTGGGCTGCCAGGACACAGGAGCCCTGTGGGTGGTGGAGGTCCAGGGGACCTGGCTGACACATCATCCTCGGATAGCCTGACCCAGGCACTGCAGTTTGCTGCAGCCAATGAACCCACTTTCTTCCTGTATGCTGAGCAGTTGGCCCGCAAGGAGGTAGAGATCACCTCCCTGAGGAAGCAGAAGCACAGGCTGGAGGTGGAGGCCCACCAGCTGCAAGATCGGCTGCTGGAGGAGGGGGAGCGGCATCGAGAGGAGGTTGGAGCCTTGCAGAGCCACATCGAAAAGAATATCAGGGACCAGAGCAGGGAGGGAGCCAACCTGGAGTACCTCAAAAACATCATCTACCGCTTCCTGACCTTGCCCGACAGCCTGGGCCGCCAGCAGACACTCACAGCCATACTGACTATCTTACACTTCAGTCCAGAGGAGAAACAAGTGATAATGAGACTCCCAAGCAGTGGGAGCTGGTGGCCTTCTGGCAAGAGATGATACCATTTTCACTAATGCCTGGAATCTCTGTGCCTCTTTTTTGTGGGAGGGGGCAGGCTCTGATTTCTACTGCCTCTTCTCTTATGTTATCATTTATTTCTTCACTGTGTTGAACTCGGGGGAGTCTTCAATGTGGGATGGGATTTTTCTGCCAAATGCCATTAATGCTGCTTTATCCTTGGGCCCTAGAGATACTGCAAGTGTTGGGACAGCATCTTCTGGTGGTGTGTATGTGAGGGGAAGAGGGGGTGAGGTTAAGACTGAGAACTACAAAAGTTGAGATAGTGGTGAGAATCTTTTAAAATAAGATTTGATTTAATATTATGCTCCTAGCCCAGGGCTAGGAGTAAATGTGGCTCCAAAGGGAGTTCGGTTAACTTCTGAACATGCACAATAACCAGCTACTCACTGCATCCCGTCACAGTCTGAGTCTGGTCCACTGCTGCCCCGATTCTCTGGGGACATTAAACTGACTGGAAAGGGACCAGGAAGTTTTAAATAGTGACACGTTGTGCAATAGTCCAAAGGGCCAAGGAACAGGCCTGGGACAACCTAAGCAATCTAAACAACACACCGCTTGTGCCCATCCCAGGGAGGGCCCTGAGCACCAGTTTGATCTTAGGGATTTCCTGAATGACCTACCTTTGGCCAGGACAGGGTTAAAATAGACCTCTCTCGCTTGTTCCTGCCTTAACCTATCTGCTTAGGGTTGGCCCAGGATTGTGAGTGAACGACTTCACTATCTTCCCCTCAGTGCTGTCCTTTTCATTAAGAAATGAAATCCCAGCTTCTGAGAGAAGCTCTGACCTGCCTGGATATAATTGCTTTTGCAGGTCCAGGGAAGAGGAGGAGATTTGCCTGATAAGATTGCCATGACCCTTACGGAAAGTGGTGGGAGTTCAGCGGAAGCTGGGTTGGGGTACTTTCCACCCTGGGTCTTGGCATATGTAGATTAATCTGCTCTCTAAGGAAAGGTGGGCGTGTTACTCAGGCACTGGAAAGGAGGCTCAGAAAGCCCAGGTCTAAACAGTGTTAATTTCCCTATTCTTTCCTTTCCCCCATCTGCTCTTACTGGTTATACAGATCTTTGAACCTGAAAGACCAATGCTTGGCCACTAATTGGACTGATGTAGCTTTCTGGTTTTTGGTCATAGAGGTCTGTTTTGTGAGGGTTTGGGGTGCAGAAGCCTTTGATTAACAATTTTATGCTGGGCGTGGTGGCACGCGTCTGTAATCCCAGTACTTGGGAGGCTGAGACAGGAGGATCACAGGTTCGAGGCTAGTCTCAGCAACTTAGCAAGGCTCTCAGCAACCTAGTGAGACCCTTTTTCAAAATAAAATAAAATGAATAAAATAAATAAAATAGGGCTGGGGGTATAGCTCGGAGGTAAAATGCCCCGGGTTCAATCTCCAGTGCCAAACACAACAACAAAACAAACAACAACAAAACAGCGTTGTGAATGGGAGGCCAAGTGACCTGAATGATCTACAGTGAGCACATAAGTGGATCAGAAGTGATATGTTCAAATGGTAATAACCATGGAATCATTAAACCTGAGTGACTTGACTTGTGTGTTTCTTTAATGCTATCTATATATCTGGACACAAAGAGTATGAATGTAAATGGTGAATGAAAAGGCTGGAAATAATATTTCATTATGCTAATCCATGAGCTTAAATCCAGGAGGAATACTGCTCTAACTGCCTCAGTTATAACACACATTTCTTAGCCTGGAATTGTGTATGCGTTTGTATGTGAGCAGCTACACTGGAAGAAGCTTTCTCATGGGGTTAGTGGGCAGGCTTGACACTCATAATTACTGCTTCAACCTCTAGAAGTAATCTGTTTACAAATGCTCTGTTACCCTTAAAATCAGGATTTATGGTATCCTGAAAAAGTATCTCAGGACATCAAGCTAATAAAAATAGATTGCCTTCATTTCCTTACCATGCTCCCTCTATATATTCTTATTTCTAGGTAGTTGTGGGCAGAATAGAAACATTCATAGTTATAGTTTCTTTTCTTTCTTTTTTGGGGGGTGGGGTGGGGGGGTCTCACTAAGTTGCTAAGGCTGGCCCTGAACCTGTGATCCTCTTGTCTCAGCCTCCCAAGTACTGGGATTACAGGTATGCGCCACCATCCTTGGCTTATGGTTGCTTTTCTAGAACTAATAGTTCCTATACTTTTAGCTTTTTATTTTTTGGCACCGGGGGTTGAACCCAGGGGCATTCTACCTCCAAGCTACACCCCCAGCCCTATTTTTTATTCTTTATTTTGAAACGGGGTCTCACTAAGTTGTGGTGTGCCTCACTAAAAAGCTGAGGCTGGCCTCGAACCCGGATCCTCAGGTCTCAGCCTCCCAAGTACTGGGATTACAAGTGTGCGCCACCATGCCCTGCTACTTTTAACTTTTAAGAAGATAAACAGTCAAGAAGCAGTTTAATTTCTGATTAATAATATTTTTGTTAGACAAAATTTTATTTCAAGTAAAATGATATATCACCATTAGTTTCATAATTAGTAATATTAATATAGCTATCCAAACTTAAGTCATTGGTATTTCCTATTTTGTATGGCATTTTTTTTCGTATTAATGAGGGTACCATGTGATATTTCTATACACTTTATAATGTTTAAATCAGGTTAAATATATCCACTCAAACATTTATCATTTCTTTTTGATGAAAACATTCAAAATCTTTTCTTCTAGCTTTTTTGAAATGTACAGTACATTCTTGTTTTCTGTAGTCACCCTACTGTGCAAAATCACACCCGAACTTACTACTTCTATCTACCTTAGTACCCATTGATCAACCTTTCCCTGTCCCTCCCTCCCTGCTACTCTCCTGGTCTCTAGCAAACACCCTTCTACTCTCAACTTATGAAATCAACTTTTTATATTCCACATATGAGCAAGATCATGTGATACTTGTCTTTCTGTGTCTGGCTTATTATTATTATTTTTTTTTTTTGGTGGTACTGGGGATTGAACCCAGGGGCATTCTTCCTCTGAGCTATACCCCCAGCCCTATTTTTTATTCTTTATTTTTAAACAGGGTCTCTCTTAGTTGTGGAGGGCCTCACTAAGTAGCTGAGGCTGGCCACGAGCCCAGATCCTCCGGTCTCAGCCTCCCAAGTACTGGGATTACAAGCGTGTGCCACCATGCCTGGCTTCTGGCTTATTTTTAAAATAATTTTATTGGTGCATTGTAACTATACATCATAGTGAGATTCAAAGTGATACATTCACATATTCACATATCACTTGGTGTGTTTCTGCATCCCACCCCACTCCTCCCATATATGTAAGTGAGATCTGTACTGTGGTGATGATCTGCATACGCATGTTTATAGCAACACAAAATTCACAATAGCCAAATTATGGAACCAACCTAGGTCTCCATCAACAGATGAATAGATAAAAAATGTGGTATGTACACATAATGGACTTTAACTCATCCATAAAATAGAACAAAATTATGTCTGGCTTGTTTTTACCTAAGATAACAAACTCCAGTTCTATCTATGTTGTCACAAGTGACAGGATTTCATTCTTGTGGCTGAGTAGTACTGTGTGTATGCAGCACATTTTCTTTATCCATCAGTTGATGGGCACGTGTTTCCATTTCTTGGCTATTGTGAGTAGTGCTGTAATAAACATGGGAGTGCAGATGACATACTGATTCCACTTCCTTTGGATGTATACCCAGAAGTGGGGTTGCTAGATCATGTGGGAGTTCTACTTTAACTTTACTATTTCCCATAACGGCTGTGCTAATGTACATTCCCACAGCAGCGTGCAAGGGTTTCCTTTCCTCCACATCTTCACCAGCACTTATCTTTAGCCATTCTAATGGTGTGAAGTGATACCTCATTTGGCTTTTGATTTGTATTTTCCTGATGACTAGGGATGTTGAGCATTTTCATATACCTGTTGGCCATTTGTGTATCTTTTGAGAAATATCTATTTAGATCTATTGCCCATTTTTAATTGAGTTATTTGGTGTTTTTGTTTTTGCTATTGAGTTTTTGGATTTCCTTATATTTCATATATCAACCCCTTGTCAGATAGATAGTTTGCAAATACTTACTCCCATTCTGTAGGTTTTCTCTGCACTCTGTTGTTGATTGTTTCCTTTGCTGAGCCAGGATTTTTCACTTGACATAATTCCACTTGTCTTCTTCTTTTTTCCTTTTTTTTTTTTTTGGTACTGGAGATTGAACCCCGGGGGCCTTCTGCCTCTGAGCCCATCCCCAGCCCTATTTTATTTTTTATTTTGAAACAGGGTCTCCCTAAGTAGCTGAGGCTGATCCCCAAATCTGCAATCCTCTTGTCTCAGCCTTCCAAGTACTGGGATTAGAGGCGTGCACCACCATGCCAGACCATTTGTCTACTTTCACTTTTGTTTCTTGTGCTTTTCAGATCCTATGCAAAAAGTGCTTGCCCGGCCAGGCACCAGAGTGTGGTGGTGCAAGGTTCCACAGGTTCCACATCAGCCTCAGCAATTTAGTGAGGCTCTCTGCAACTCGATGAGACTCTGTTTCCAAATAAAAAAACGAAATGGGGCTGGGGATGTAGCTCAGAGGTAGAATGCCTCTGGGTTCAATCCCCAGCACCACAAAGAAAGAAAAAAGCCCATTCCAATGTCCTGAAGCATTTACCTCATGTTTTCTTGAGGTAGTTTCATAGTTCTAGGTCTTACATTTAAGTCTTTAATCCATTTTGAGTTGTGAGAGGAGTCTAGTTTCATTCATCTGCATGTTGACACCCAGTTTCCCTAGCACCAGAGATCTTTTTCCAGTGCTTGTTCTTAGCACTTTTTTTGAAAATCAGTTCCTTGTTGATGTGTGGGTTTACTTCTAGACTCTCTATTCTATTCCATTGGTCCCTGTGTTTGTTTTTATGCCAGTACCATACATACTGTTTTTTATACTGTTTTGATGATTCTGAATTTGTAGTATATTTTGAAGCTAGATAGTGTAATACCTCTTGTTTTGTTCTTTTTGCTCAAGATTACTTTGACTATTTTGTTTTTGTGTGGTTCCATACACATTTTAGTATTCTAGTTCTGTGAAGAATGACATTGACTTTTGGGGGGGGTACTGGGGATTGAACCCAGGGGCACTCTACTTCTGAGCTACACTTCCAGCCCTATTTTATTTTTATTTTTGCAACAGGGTCTCACTAGGTTGATGAAACTATCACTACTTGCTGAGGCTGTCCTTGAACCTGTGACCTTCCTGTCTCAGCCCTCCAAGTACTAGGATTATAGTTGTCTACCACTACGCCTGGCTGACATGGACATTTTGATAGGGATTGCATTGAATCTATAGATCACTTTGGGTAGTATGGACATTTTAACAATATTGATTCTTCCAATCTGTGAACATGGGTTGTCTTTCCTGTGTGTGTGTGTCCAATCTGTTTTATCACTCCCCCCCTTTCTTTTTCTTTCCTTTCCATAAATTAACCTACTTATGTAAGGTAGGGATGTCTTGAATGGTAGAGCTTCTACTGGTCTTTCAATTCCTTCAGTCTTTTGATGGTAGACTTGACTGTGATGGTGGAAGTGGTGTTGTAGGTTCAGGAACCACAGTGCCGAATTACCACAGTCCCTCTCTTCATCTTGGTTTTCTTATAGAAGGAGCAAATGTAATTATTGTGCTAGCTGATTTAAATTTTCTTCATTTTCTGGAGGGAGGCACCATAGTGGGTCCCATATTTACAATGATTCCAACCTTCTTAGTGTATTTAGCTATGTTGCCACAACCTAGACCTGAGCCCAGAGAGCTTGCGTCTTTCCAGAAAATTTCTCTGACCATATAGTCACTTCTTCTCTTTCAGCACTAGATGGTGCCCTAAGTCTAGGTGCCACCCCCAACACACTGTGGGTGTGTTGTCACTGTTTCAGCACTAGAGGGTGATCCAAGCCCAGGTTTGTCCTAAATCTGCAGCTGGTGTATTGTTTAGCATGAATCAGGGGAGTACCTAAAAAGGATAGTCCATACCTCTAACAGTTTCCTTGAGGCTGGGGTAGGCCCAGATGGATGCATTTTCCATAGCTACACCAGCCTGTGACCAGGCACTGCAGGATCCTGTCTGGTTCTGGGACCAGCCCTAGGCTTCTATGCCATGCCTGTGGCCACCAATGTTACAAAACCTTGACATATTCTGAGGCCACAGCCTGCCAAGATGAGCACTGCACTGGGGTACACAAAGGCCCAAGGCTGCCTACTGCTGAGGTAGACTTGTGGCCAAGACTGCTACAACCAGCTACCAGTGAGGAATAGAAGTCCAGTAGACTGGGACTGTCCCAAAGGCTCCATCTGTGGTCTAGGGATGGGCCCATTAGGATCTGCCCAGTGTTAGGTTTCACCAGCTAGGCACCGAGTTCCAAGACTAAGTCCTGTGCTGACTACCCTGTCATACCCTTAGCTAATGAAGTCTTGCTCCAAGTTGTGCTCTTTAAGGTTGGAGTAGTGTTGGCGAAGTGTCTTTTGGCCACCAAGGTTGACTCTAAGTTGAGCCATTCCTGAGTCTCACAGCTGCAAGGGCCTGCACACTCAGGGGTGCACCCAGGACTGTGCCCTAGCTGGCAGTGATGCAGACTGAAGAGTCTGTGCCTGGTGCTGGAGCAGGTCTGGACACACCCTCTATGAGCACTGGTCTGAGGATAGCTGTGTTGCCCAAGGTTTGAGGAGCAGTAATGGACAGTTCCTTGGCTATCAGATTGAGTCTCACACTCACAGGGACTGGCACAGTCTGCGAGGGGTACCTTAGGCCCACGCTAAGGCTGGCAGTGGTGCAGGCTACCACAGGTCTGTCCCACCTGCATCCAGGCAGATCTGCAGGTGCATCTGTGAGCTCTGGCCTGCGTATGGGTCTTTGAGTTTTAACTGGGTGCTGGGTCTCACTTCAGCAGACCTGGCACTGGGCTCTAAGACAAAGTCCTGTGCTAGCTCTTGGGTCCTGCTTCACAGCATGTGGAGTCTTGCTCTCTGCCTGCAATGAAAACACTTGGTTTCTTCCTCCCCTTAAGGACAGTTGGAGCCTAGAGACTGACAGCACTGACAGAGATGTGCATAAATGCAAAATTCCTTGTGTCTGTACTTGTTTAGCCAAAATAAGCTTTCTAGTTAATTGGTTGGTTTGCCTCTGATGGATACTTTAAGGAGGGGAGGGAGGAAAAGAGCAGGGAAGAGGGAGCAGAGAGAGAGAGAAGAGGGCAAGAGAAAAAGAAAGAGGAAGAGGGAGAGAATTGAGATCAGAGAAAAATAAATCTTCCTTGAGCCCTCATTCCAGAATACCAGGCAGTCTGTGAGCTGTGTCAATAATGTAATGAGGCTGAACCTTACTTAACCGTTACCATACAAGTCAGAGGAGGATGGCTGTGAAAAAGAGATGGAGGGAGAAGGTGGAGGGCGGGCAATCTCATAACTCAAGGGGAAGGCTTTTCTGCTCCTCCCCCCCCCCGCTGGGTGCCTGGGACTGGGGGTAAACATGTCTGTGGGTCACGCCCTAGGTGTAGTTAAGCTCCTACCCTTTATCCAGAGCGCTAAGCCTTGCCTGGCAGAGCCGCTGCTCCACGGCTGGCTTTGCTAATTCATGTGAGTGCCAGCGTCATGTTGAGCTGCGCATGCCTGTTTTATCATTTATACCTCACAGGTGCTATCATTCCTCATTCTACAGATGGTCAATTTGACGATTATGTAACTAGTAGATGACTGTCTTAGGTCTGAGTAACCCCAAGGCCTGCTCAGTCCTGCTGTGCACCCGCCTCCTCAGCCCTTGGGAGAGGGGGTCCAGGCTTGTTGGCATAGATTTCTAGGGATGGAGAGACTGATCTCTAGGCTGCACCAGGCTGGGTCGGTTTAGAAATAAAAGTTGCTACACTGTGGAGTTGAGCAGCTACTGTGGTTCTTCCTAAGGGCCCTGCAGCTGCTCGGTTCCCCAGTTTCTTAGACGATTGCCGATTTCAGAACTCAGATCATTCTAACAGTAAAAGGAGTAGGTACCGGCCACGGCTATAGTGCATTGCATTGGTAACCTCTTCAGGAGTTGCAAATAGAATCCTAATGAATGGGTCACGTTACTCAGTCTTCAACCACCTTCACTCCTTCCCCTCCACCCTTGTCCCTGCGCCCTAGGTCACCTGGGCACCTCAGATGGGTGGTTTTTGGAGCAAGGTACTAGCTGAAATCCTAGTCCAACCTTCTGCAGCTGTGTGACCTTGGCAAGTCACTTATTCTCTCTGAGTTTACTTTTCTTAATAATGGGGACTGTAATACCTGTTTCATGGTTATAGCCTCAGATTAAAGAAAAACCAAGTGCCTAAAGAGCCAGCACAATATCTGAAACTTAGCAGGTGCTAAGACACATTTGCTTCTTTTTCCATCAAGAATCTTAGGTGGCATAATTGGAAATCAGACTGAGGTCTTCTGGCTTTAGATCCATTGTTTCTCAGATACAAATGTTGCTGTAAACGAAAGGACAAATAACTGTACTTTATCAAGTGCCTGCTACGAGGCTGACTGCTCTCATTTTCCCTGTATTATTTTACTTAATCCTCACAGCAGCCTTGTTTTGCAGATGAGGAAATGGAAGCTTGGCAAGGTGAAAGGGGCTGGCCAAGGCCCAGAGCCGGTCCTGGCAGAATTAGGAATCAAAGGTGCTTATCTGAACCAAATGGCCCAGGCCCTGTCATCTGTCCAGGCTGTCTCCCAGCAGCGGGCCATCTGGAACACTAAAAGGTACTGCTCACTGAGAACTTTAGAGGGGCCATGTTTTCCAGCTGGGGCAGACGAGGTGCTTGTGTAGGTTGTCCTCAGTGGCAGCTAACTGCCTCACAATTTCTCAGATGCCTGCTGCTTTCCTAGCAGCCGAGCTACTTCACACTGAAATTTAGGACACAGACTCCCCAATGTGAATGTGTGTAGTGACAGCCTGTGTATCCTGGGACCCAGATCTCCTGGGGAACCTAAATATCAAATGTTCTGGTAAGGCCGGGTGTGGTGGTGCACTCCTGTCATCCCAGTAGTTGGGAGGCTGAGACAGGAGGATCACAGGTTCGAGGACAGCCTCAGCAAGTAGTGAGACTCTTCAACCTAGTGAGACCCTGTTTCCAAATAAAAATATAATAGGTCTGGGGACATAGCTCAGAGGTAAAATGCCACTGGGTTAAATCCCTAGCACCACACACACACACACACACACACAAGTTCTGGTAAAATCACAATGCACGGAGTCAGAAAACAAAGGGCATTTGGAAGCCAGTGACCCTCACATGCAGAGAACCTCTCAGACCAGCTCTGATTCAGGGTAAATCAATCCATCCCTGTGGCCTACTGGTGAGAGACCAAATCGCATCTCTTTCATATCCAGGAGAATGAATCTGAACACTAATACTGCTTGATATCAATATGAATGTTTTATGTAGATCACACATAAATCTTCTATCACCTGAGGCAGTGCTGTCCACAGTCACAATGTCTTAGGGGTTAGTATTTAGAATAGAGTCCATTGCTTTTCCCTTAGTTCAACAGCTACCAGGCCTTGAAAATGAGCCCTCAGTCTAGGAAATCTCACAGGCACTTTGGGGGGAGTCCTGTCCTGGCATCCTGTTCACCCCACTTGGATATCTGCCCCATTTGGAGCCTCAGTCAGCTGAGGCGGGATGTGAGATGAGTCTGGGGGCCAAGCTGCTTTGGTTATTGTTTTTAAGTGCTTACACCTGGTGTATCATCCTTTTTTTTTTTTTTGCAGTACTGGGGCTTGAACCCAGGGGCGTTCTACCTCCACACTATACCCCCGGCCCTATTTTTTTACTTTATTTTGAAACCAGGTCTCACGAGGTTGTGGAGGGCCTCAGTAAGTAGAGAGAGAGAGAGAAAGAGAGAGAGAGAGAGAGGGAGGGAAGGAGGGAGGGAGGGAGGGAGGGCGAGAGAGCTGAGGCTGGCTGCGAACCCGGATCCTCTGGTCTCAGCCTCCCAAAGTACTGGGATTACAAGCGTGCGCCACCATGCCCGGCTGTATCATCCTTAATGAAAAGGGGGACAGTAAAACACCATGTCCCCGAATACCACCTTTCTATTCCCAAGCAACCTAGCCAAATCGAGGGAACCATGGGAGCAAGCCTGGGCTGCAAAGTCCATATACACGTTAAAGACCACTGGCTTTCTCTCATGCATATGGGAACCAGGGCAAGTTAGTGTTATCTGCAGAAAGCTACTTTCTTGTATGTGTGTCATGATACTTGCTCCTTGGGACGCGGGTCATACAAGCAAACTGAGTAAGCTGATGCTGATGACGTCGCTGGTTCTGCAGCCTGACACATAAAACCCTGTCTTAGTGCGGACAGGTGTGGAACTGAGGGCACCGTGGAAAGGATGTGTGTCACTGATCCAGCCAGCTGCAACTGGTCAAAATGCCACGAGGAAGAGAAGGTGCTGCTTGGAGAAGCAGAGTTGCTACCTGTCATCCTGTTGCTACTGAGCTCTTCTTGGAGCAGTCACTGATCTCTTGTAAGCTTTTCCCAATACATCAAATGTCTCACATGCTGTCTCTGGGCACTCTCCGTGGCCTGTCAGCAACCTATTCCCCTACCCGGGCACAACTGGGCTGTGGACATGACAGGGTGTCCAAGAAGCCCAGGGAGAAACAAGGTTCAACCCTATCAAATTTTATTTTCAGTAAAGGACAAAAGAAAGAAGAAAACCTTTTGGGGGAAGTTTGGGTCAAACTCCTAGGTTCAATCCCCAGGACCAAAAAAATTTTTTTTTGGTCCTGGGGATTGAACCCAGGGGCACTCTAACTCTGAGCTATACCCCGGCACTATTTTATTTTTATTTTTGGAACAGGGCCTTGGTGGTTGCTGAGAGTCTCACTATGTTGCTGAGGCTGGCCTCCAAATGACAAACGTGCACCATTATGCCAGGCTAAGGAGAAACTTTTAAAGAGCCTTTTTTTTTTAAAAAAAAAAACCTTTTGTATTCTACCATTTTATTTTATTTTTTAGTGATGTAGTTATTGAAAAAGTATTTATTGGGCATGTACCCTTTGCCAAGAACTGTGCCGGACAGTGAGCAAAGAATAGTGAAAAAAAAAAGAGACATTTGATCCCTCTAAAGGTCCCTGTGTTATGCAGAACACATATATTAAACAAAGAATAGTGTACATAAATGTATGATTATCCCAAATGCATAAGGGAAAGGCTAAGTTGCTATGCAGACATTCATGAAATTCTTGGTAGACATTTATTGTTTCCCTGGACTCATTCCCTCTACTTCCTGTAATCCCAGTTTGGGCTTGGTGACGCATCTCATACATAAACTCAGCGTCATAAACTCACATAAACTCTCAGTGTCAGGGGAGAGCCAGTCCTGCCTGACCAATCAGAGCATTACTTCCCACAGCACCAATGATTGGTTCTAAAATAGGAATAGGCCTGAAATCAAGTCATCCAAGCCCCAAAGACTAAACTTTTTTATTTTTTCGGTACTGGGGATTGAACCCAGGGGCATTCAACCTCCAAGCTACACCCCCAGTCCTATTTTTTTATTCTTTATTTTGAAACAGGGTCTCACTAAGTTGCGGAGGGCCTCACTAAGTAGTTGAGGCTGGCCGCGAACCTGGATCCTCCAGTCTCAGCCTCCCAAGTACTGGGATTACAAGCATGCACCACCATGCCCAGCTAAGACTAAACTTTTGGAGGAATAAATCCATTCTTCCTATGTGGTTTGAATGCAAAGGAGGAAGCTGGAGCTGCTGCAGCCATCTTGCCCCCATGAAAGATGAGCGTCTCCAAGGGTGGAGCCACCGTGGAGAAGATGAGATGAAGAGGGACAGAGATAAGTAAGTCTTGGTGGCACTTTTTGAGGCCTGGATGAAGCCTGACGCTAACTCTGGACTTTGGAGTGACCTGAACCTGTCTGGGTTGTTACTTGTGACCAAGATGATTTGGAACATAAATGAGTTGGAAGGTGTCCCTAGGGAAGGGTCAGGTAACAGGAGACTTGAGTGATGAGTAGCAATGAAGCCGGCCTGGAGCAGAGGGGAGGTGTGGAGGGCTATGGAGGCAGAGGAGACAGCAGGTATGGGCCCAAGGGCCTCAAGCAGGTGAAGGGGCAGAGTGTGAGAGAGGAGGGGTCCTGAGTACTAGGAGAGGACAGACCACCCAAAGAAAGCAGAGCCCTTCATACAGAAAACGTCAAGTGAGCCGGGTGTGGTGGTGCACGCTTGTAATCCCAGTACTTGGGAGGCTGAGACTGGGGAATCCGGGTTCGCAGCCAGCCTCAGCTACTTAGTGAGGCCCTCTGCAACTTAGTGAGACCCTGTTTCAAAATAAAGAATAAAAACAAAATAGGGCTGGGGGTGTAGCTTGGAGGTAAAATGCCCCTAGGTTCAATCCCCAGTTCCACACACACAAAAAAAAAAAGAAAAAGAAAATGTCAAGTGTATTAAAAATAAAGAGAGCAAGCCAGGCTCAGTGGCACATACCTGTAATCCCAGTACTTGGAAGGCTGAGACAGGAGGATTGCAGGTTCGAGGCCAGCCTGGACAACTTAGCGAGATCCTCAGCAACTTAGCAAGACCCTGTTTCAAAAATAAAAAACAAAATACAGCTGGGGGTGTTTCTTGAAGGTAGAATGTCCCTGGGTTCATTCCCCTAGTATAAGGGAGGGAGAGAAGGAAGGAAGGAGGGAGGGAGGGAGGGAAAGAGAGAGAGAGAAAGAATGGAATAATGAGCACCCATGTGTCCATTACCTAGCATCAACTATTATTATCTCATCCCAGTGCTGTTTTATTAATACACATCTCTTATTCTTCCATCCCTGACTTCCGGCTGGGTTATTTTTAATCACAATGGCATGCATTTTTGTGAAGGTGACATTTAGGCTAAAATGTAAATATTTGATGATAAGGAAACAGCCATTTGGAAGTGTTCAGGAAGAACAGTCCACACAGAAGAAAAAAAAGGTACAAAAATGTTGAGACTGGCACAACTTGAATTTCTTTCTCTTTCTGGTACTGGGGATTGAACCCAGGGGCATTCTGCCTCTGAGCTATACCCCAGTCCTATTTATTTATTTATTTATTTATTTATTTATTTATTTATTTATTTTTGTGGTATTGGGGATTGAACCCAGGAACATTCTGCCTCTGAGCTACACCCTCAGCCCTATTTTTATTTTTATTTTGAAACAGGGTCTTTCTAGGTTGATGAGAGTCTCACTACTTGCTGAGGCTGTCCTCGAACCTGCAATCCTCCTGTCTCAGCCTCCCATGTACTGGGATTACAAGTGTGCACCAACCCCACCCGGCTTATTTTTTATTTTGAAACAGGGTCTCACTAAGTTGGTGAGGCTGGCAGCAAGCTTCCAATCCTCCTGTCTCAGTCCCCCAAGTACTGGGATTACAGGGGTGTGCCACCATGCTCAGCTTATTTTTTATTTTGAAACAGGGTCTCACTAAGTTGCTGAGGCTAGCCATGAACCTGGGATCCTCCTTTCTCAGCCTCCCAAGTACTAGGATTACAAGCGTATACCACCACGCCCAGCTTTGAATTTCTTATGAGAGAAAATTAGACCAGAGTGGCTCTAGCTGAAGGAAAGAGGGGGAAAGGGATGAGACGAGTCACAGAAGTAGCCTGGGTCAGATCACGGAGGCCTTGGGGTCACAGTAAGGAGTTTGGATTTTATTTGAATGAGTATATGAAGCTCTTTAAAGTGGAGGATGCTGCTTCTGGTTTGAGAAGCTCTCTCTGGCTACTATTTGGAGGATGGAGTAGCAGGTCAAGAGTAGATACAGCTCTTGTCTCCAGGTTTCAGTAACTACTTCCTCTTCTCTCCATCAAGCCTGGGGTGAAAATGTGTCTTACTATTATCAGCCCAGTAGTACTAAACTGTCCCTTGTGTTTTCCCTAAATCCTGCCCTGCAGAACATCCTGTAAAAAGTCCATGTATTAAACTCTTCTCATGACCCAATTTAAGGGTGCCATATACTTCCTTGCTCCGAGTCCTTGGCATATCGATGCTTTGAAAGCTGTGGGCCTCAAGGAAAGAAACTAAAGAGATTGGAGGACAGAACTTGGAGCACATCAGCTGTTAGAGTTGGGCAGGAGATGTGAGCTGCTGCTGAAGACTGGAGGATGGACGGAAAGTCTGCCCCTCTCTCAGGTGTATCGCTAACCTGAGGGAATGGGATAAAGTCCTTACCGGAACCCCAGTCTGGGAACAATCTCCAAGGATATCAGCTACTGGTACCAGAGCAGGACTGGCCAGATAAGAAGACCACTGGGCCCTTCCATAGCCACCATGATTGGCCCATCACACATGAGCAAGCTCCCACCCATTTGTACAAGGACCGACCGTCACACAAAGGAGCCAACTCTCATTGCTTTTACTGCCAATCCCAGGGTTGAAAAGGAACAGCACCAGAGGTGGACACACACACACACACACACACACACACACACACACACTACTGTACCTAATAATCCTGAACTGACCTGAGAGGTCAGTGGATTGGAATGAACTTACCTGATTGTATATAAAGTACATCCAAAAGGGTCTACAGCTCACAGGAGAACAGACAACAGAACTTAGGCTACATCAACCTTTAGAGGTGGGCAGGGAAGGAGCAGCCAGCATCAGAGAGCAGCGAGGAGAGGCCCATTAATTAGGAGTTAATCCAGTGTGGAGTCACCAAAGCCCAAAGAAGAAACGACGTCATGGAAGAAGAGGCCATTCTGCCCAAGGCCAGTGAGAGTTCAAGGAGGTAGAAACAGAGCTGCCATCAGATCGGGCAACTAGCAAACGTTATAAGTGTTGTAGTCTTTGTAGAACTCAGGTGCTTTAATTTCTAAATGCATAGGCTGTATGGGGCCTTGTTTGATCTGCCTTCAGCTTAGGCCTCCAGCCTGGCCCCTCGTGTCCCTGCCGGGCTCCCGCTCCTCAGCGTCTCAAAGGCTCTGCTGGCTGCAGCCTCCAGGGCTTTGCTCTGCAGCCTCTGCCTGGGACCCTCCTTCCCATCCTTTCTCCCTTCCCCTGAATAGCTAGCTCAGATCTCAGAACCCTTCTTGACTTTCTAGTCTGGGAGAAGTACCCTCCTAAGTACAGTTGATGCTTGCTATTCACCATATTCACCAGGGTTATGTTCTAGAAAGTTGCTGTGAACATGGCATTAGTGAATCCTGAATCATTGCTCTGGAGGAAATACGGGCCTAGGTTCCTGTGAGCCTCTGGTCACAACGTTGTCCACTGGTCAATACATAACCTTGTTCTATGTTGTTTCTTATTTACTAGATATTGTTGATTCATTAACTCTGAACCCTTGACTCCAGGGATCGTGCCTGAACAAAACTCACATAACACACGTGTTTTCTCCATCACAGTCTTCTGTGCTTAAGGACACTGGACAACGCTTCAGCACTGTGCTTGGCGGCATTTTAAACAGCAAAATCACCGACAAAAAGCACAACAATGCAAAAAAAAAAAAAGTACCACTAAATATACCTTGAAAAGGACACTTGTTTACGGCACGAGAGCTGAAAGGACAGAGTGTCACCCTGTTCAGCCTCACCGGGGAATGTGCACATCGATGATTTCAAGTTTTTGCCACTCTGTTTATGCTCATGAGTGACAGATGTTGGCTTGGGGGTTACAAATAAATATTAGCAAGTAGGTGAATTCACAAATACAGGGTCATGGATAAGGATAGACTATTCTTAGAGCACCTATTGATTCCCTCACGAAGGTCCTTCCCATGCTCTGTTTTAATCAAAAGACCCATCACTTATCATCTGTGTGACCTGGCACTAGTTACTTAACCTCTCTGTGCCTCAATCATCTCATTTATGGTATGAGAGTAACATTTCTTACCTTATAGGGTTGTTGCAAGAATTAAAATGAGCAAAGCCATGAGAATAACTTAGAAGGGTGCTAGTCAGCTTCACACAGAGTCAGCTTCACATTATCATCATCATCATCATCATCATCATCATTATTTCTTGTGGTGCTGGGAATGGAACCCAGGGGTATTCTACCTCCAAGCTACATCCCAGCACTATTTTATGTTTTATTTGGAAACAGGGTCTTGCTAAGTTGCTGAGGCTGGCCTCATACCTACAATCTTCCTGTCTCAGCTTCCCAAGGACTGGGATTACAGGCATGTGCCACCATGCCCGGCTAGCTTGGCATTATTATAACAAAATGCCCGAGATAAATAACTTATGAAGAGAAAAGGGTTATTCTGGTTGACAGTTTTAAAGATCCCAGACCATGATGACTGGCCCTGTGGTGAGGCAGCACATCAGGGCAGGAGCACACGGCAGAGTGAAACTGCTTACCTCACCAGTGAGGAAGAAAAAAAAAAACACAAGCAAACAAACAACAAACAAAACAAAATAAAAACCTAACAAGGGGGCAGGCAGACTCCCACAGTTCCCTTCGAGGGTGGTCCTCAGTGGTCTAGGACTTCCACAAAGCCCTACCTCCTCCAGGTTGCAGTACCTCTGATAGTGCCAGCCTTGGAGGGAGTCTTTAACACATGGAGCTTTGGGGGACATTCAGGATGCGGACTCTAGCACAGAGTAAGCCCTTAGTGCTAGCCGCTGTTGTTACTGTCACCTGTTTGTCCCTAGCACTGGACTGTCACCCCTGCGACCTGCTCCGAGACGCCTTCCTCTGCTCTTTGCTACCTGCTGGGAGTGATGGTGCCCGTCGTTCACATTAGATGTCACGCACTGCTCCAAGTGTTCACAGGTATTACTTCAATTAGTACTTTGTGGAGCCTTTAGTGGGAGCTTCTATTATTATCTCATTTTGAAGAGGAGGAGACTAAGGCAGAGAGGGGGAAGTGACTTGTCTAAGGTCACATGAACATCGGACCTCTTGTCCCCATGTTGTCTCCCTCCAGAACCATGAACACAAACCTTGCCAACGTGGAGCTAACAGACCCCATCCCTCGGGCTGTGCTCACTTCCCGCCCCTCCCTGCTCCTCCCCCTTCTTTCCTCCCTCCCTCCCTCCCTCCCTCCCTCCCTCCCTCCCTTCCTTCTTTCCCTCCTTCCCTCCTTTCCTTCCTTCCTTCCTTCCTTCCTTCCTTCCTTCCTTCCTTCCTTCCTTCCTTCCTTTTTGTTTTACTAGGGATTGAACCCAGGAGGATTTTACCTTCAAACTACACCCCCAGCCCTA
>PVJS01023096.1:12922-30034 GCA_004027185.1 Glis glis | reverse complement strand
ATGCTGTTTTTATTACTATGGCTTTGTAGTATAGTTTGAAGTCAGGTATTGTGATGCCTCCTGCGTGGTTCTTGTTGCTGAGAACTACTTTGGCTATTCTGGGTTTTTTGTTGTTCCAAATGAATTTAAGAACAGATTTTTCTATGTCAGTGAAGAATGACTTTGGTAATTTAATGGGTATTGCATTGAATCTGTAGAGAACTTTTGGGAGAATGGTCATTTTGATGATATTTATTCTGCCTACCCAAGAGCATGGGAGATGTTTCCATCTTCTAATATCTTCTTCAATTTGTTTTTTCAGTGTCTTGTAGTTTTCCTTGTAGAGGTCTTTTACCTCCTTGGTTAGGTTTATTCCCAAGTATTTTATTGTTTTGGGGGATATCGTGAGTGGAAATGTCTTCTGGATTTCTTTTTCAGCGGATTTATGGTTGGCATACAGAAAAGCTTCTGATTTTTTTAAGATTGATTTTGTATCCCGACACTTTGCTGAATTTGTTGATCAGTTCTATGAGCCTTTTGGTTGAGTTTGTTGGATCTTCTAAGTATAATATCATGTCATCTGCAAATAGAGATAGTTTCAGTTCCTCTTTTCCTATTTGTACTCCTTTTATTTCCTTCTCTTGCCTTATTGCTCTGCCTAGGGTCTCAAGTACTATATTGAAAAGGAGTGGTGACAGTGGAAATCCTTGTCTTGTTCTGGGCAAGTGAACTAAATAGACACTTCACAGAAGAAGAAATACAAATGGCCCATAAATGTATGATAAAATGTTCAACATCATTAGCAATCAGAGAGATGCAAATCAAAACTACCCTGAGATTTCACCTAACCCCAATTAGAATGGCAATCATTAAAAACACAAACAACAACAAATGCTGGCGCGGATGTGGAGAAGTAGGAACTCTACTACACTGTTGGTGGAATTGCAAATTAGTGCAACCGCTTTGGAAAACAGTGTGGAGGATCCTCAGAAGAATGGGAATAAACCTACCATATGACCCAGCAATACCACTTCTAGGCATCTACCCCAAAGAACTAAAACCCAACTACCAGACCAATGCATGTGTATCTATGTTTATAGCAGCACAATTCACAATTGCCAAACTTTGGAACCAGCCAAGGTGTCCATCAACAGATGAATGGATCACAAAACTATGGGATATATACACAATGTAATTTTACACAGCCACAAAGAAGAACAAAATCACATCATTTGCAGGGAAATGGAGAGAACTAGAGAACATCATGCTAAGTGATATTAGTAAGTCACTAAGAGTAAAAAATCAGATGTCCCCCCTAATCTGTGGGAGCTAGATAGAATGGGACTTAGAAGGAACTTAGAAGGGAAGAAGAAGAAATCTTTAGATGGACAAAGAAGGTGACCTGAGGGAGTTGGGAGGGGGGTGGAGGGAAACACACTATAGCACATGATGTACATACACAAACCTATAAGAGTCAATCACTATCAGGAGCATGAAAGGGAGGGAAGGGGGAGGGAATAGGGTGGGATTGGAGGGAGGGCTAAATGTGCAATGTGTGCATGTATGATGTTGATACCCTGATATATATCAAAATGTATAATTACAATGCACCAATAAATGGACATTAAAAAAGAAATAAAAAAAGAAATGTATCTATAATCTTGACCTCATCCATATACACCTCCATAACTATCAGAAAAGGCACATATAAAAAGAAAGACAGTTTTACTGGAAAAAGCCCAAGTGAAACTACTAAATATGAATCCTTAGTAAAAGGATTACATTTATTTTTATCCTTATTTTTAATGCTGAAAAATATTCCAGTGCATGCATATATACCACATTTTCTTCATCCATTTATCCATCCAAGAACATTTAGGTCATTTTAATGTCTTAGTCTTTGATAATATGCTGTATGAATAGTATGCAGTGAACGTGGTAGTACACATAACCTCACTGACATGCTGAATTCATTTCATTTGAATATATACTCAGAAGTGGGTTTGCTGTATCTTTTTTTTTTTTTTGTATTGGGGATTGGAATCAGGGATGTTCTACCTCTGAGCTACAACCCAGCCATTTTATTTTATTTTTTTTTTTTGTTTTGTTTTGAAACAGGGCCTCATTAAGTTTCTGTGGGTCTCACCAAGTTTCTGAGCCTGGCCTCAAACCTATGATCCTCCTGTCTCAGTCTCCCTAGTACTGGGATTACAGGCCTGTGCCACCATCCACAGCTGGATTGTTGTATCATATGGTAGTTCTATTTTCACTTTTTTGAGGTCCCTCCATGTTGCTTCCCACTGCAGCATTTCACATTTCCACCAAGAGCTTACAGGTGTCTTAGAATTCTTACTGCTATAGTCTAAAAGACAGACCACATCACTTAGAAGAAGAAAGATTTATTTGCTCATGGTTTTCCTTGGAGATTTTGGGGTTCGGTCCATGTGAGGCCAGGGACTGCAGATCTCTGGGCATGGCAGTGGGAAGCGGAAAGAGGGAGAACACAAGTCTTTGCTCTCATATCATGGAGGCCAGAAGCAAGAGAGAGCAAGCAAGCAAGGGGATTCCAAGACACAAGAGCAAACCCTAAGGCCATACCCCCAGGGACCTCCTTTCTCCAGCCACACCCCACCACCCTAGGTTTCTACCCAGATAAATCCATTAAAAGGAATTTATCCACTGATGATATTACAGCTCTTATGACTTAACTATATCAACCCTGAGCTCTTTAGGGGGCGCTCTGTCTCTAATCATGATAACAGTGTTCTGATTTCTCCATATTCTCTACCTGTAGGATATGTTGCCCAGTGAAATAAGGCAGATAGAGAAGGACAAATACTACATAATTCGACATATCTGTGGTCCTTTGGCTCAAAAATCAGTCTCATGATTTTGATGCTATTCCCTGTAGTAAATTCTTATATGCGCTCGCTTCCATGTTAAATAGACGTTGAACTCTCTTATACAGAAGCAAGAGCCAGACACCTTTGGTACAGCGTACAGTTCAACATCTTCCTCCACTCATTCCTCAGTGTGGTTGATCTGTCTGCCTTAAACTCCTTCTTTCTGGTGGCCACTTCCCTATAAAACAGCTAGTTACAACTTGCCAGTCTGGCTGTATCAACCCTCACATTCCACGGCAGCAACTGATCAGTCACTCTGTGAGCGCCTGTGACATGCGCATGGTTGGTTTCAACCTACCACTTACAACAACCTGTGGGGAACCCTGTTTGGATAATACCTCCGACCCAGTGAAGAAATTCACCCATGGATACCTTAGGCTCCGACTTTGCTAACTAACCTCGAAATGTGGCCTACAGGCATGTTATGTACCCTGGGGACTATGGGTACTAAAATTAACTAATGTATTTATTTATATTATTACAATAATTATTTATTTATTTTATTATAGATTATATTATTTATTATATTAATTATATTTATATTATAATTTATTTATATTATTAATTTAATTAATTAATTAATATTTTATTTATTTTATTGTGTGTGTGTGGTACTGGGAATAGAACCCAGGGGCATTCTACCTCTGAGCAATACCCCAGCTTTGCTTTGTTTTGAAACAGGGTCTCACTAGCTTGCTGAGAGTCTCACTAAATTGCTGAGGCTGGTCTTAAACTGCTGTGATTCTCCTGTCTCAGCCTCCCAAGTACTGAAATTATCGGTGTGTGCCACCATGCATGACTAAGTACTAAAATGTCATACACTTTCACACAGTCGTTGTGGCCTTCAAGCCTTGTCCTGATCTGACCCTTGAAGGCAAGCCATCCTGAAGGGAGCCTCGCAGGAAATCCCCTGCTGGTGCCCTTTGACCTGACCTCTGGTGGCTTCTAGGGACAGTTGCTGCCAGCTGAGTTGAGAGAGAAACTCACTTTCATTCCCCTCTGTTAATGATTTCCAATGGCACATTTCAGTTTCCAGCTGTATTTTTTTAAAATAACTACTGTTAGAGAAAGTTTCTTCTTTTGGATGCTCAGTGTCTGTGCTGATTACATCCATACCATTTCACAATTTCCAGAAGCAGAAGAATTTTTTTAAATGGAAAATCTCTTGAGATAAAATTATGTATGATGTGTGAACCACTTCCTAAACTGCACAATTTTAGGCTTCAAAATGAAAAGAGCAGTATGTTCATTCCTTCCTTTCTTCTTTCATTTTTATGCACCACCTGCCTCAATTCATAATAATATTAATATTTCATAAATATCATAAATGGTAAAAAAGAACTGAGGGCTAACCTTTTGTTTAAAGAGCAAGGTATCTATTTCATATATGTAGAAATTATGCCTAGAAGATTGTAATTAGCTGTAAAAATAACCTAGTGCTTTTTCTTTTATAAAGAACTAACCTAAAAGAAAACAAAACAACAATAAACCCTAGATAATTGCCTTGATTGGTTGAATAGACATTGTTCTGGGTGAACCCTTGTTTAAGTTCTCTCACTACATCAATATTCATTTGTCTGTTTTTTCACACAAGAACAATATGATGACATGTAAGAAATTTGATGGATATTAAAACAACATAAATGTAGTTTTTGACCTTATAGAGTCCAAAAGTACAAACCTTCAAATCTGGAAATATCAGGCAGCCATTACCTGAGGCGGAGCTGCATGATACTGGCAGAAATGAAATTGCTGCACAGGAAGCAACCTGGAAATTCTTTTGAGATTTAAAAAGGCAGGGAACCTGGAAATTCTTTTGAGATTTAAAAAGGCAGGGAGGGCAGGAGGCAGGGATTCCTCAGCAACATAAGAATAGTTTTGGAGATGATTCATTATGAAGTTGGTTTCAGGAGACATATTTTTTTCCACACTTGAAAATAATTCAGAAAGACTTTTATTCTATCACCATTGCTATAATGTCAGTAAGGATCTATTATCAATAAAAATACAGAGAGGTGGAGATAGGTAGGAAATTTACAGCAAATAGTTTAATTACATATGTCATAATCTTTTGCCTACTTTGCAGTGGCTACATCATCAAGGTCTTTGGTATTGCTATATAATTTTCCATGGTGTCTTATTTATTGATTCTACATCTTTGTATTGCAAAGATAGGATGAGAACTTAAGAAATATTGAGCTTAGTGCTGGGGAGAACCCAGCACTTATTGGTCTCTTCATGCTTTCTGTTTCTTTATGATTTAATCTTGATAAGGTGCATGTGCCCAGGAATTTTTCTGTATTAAGTGATCAAGTTCATTGGTTCGTAATTGTTCATAATAATCTCTATTGATCCTATATATCTTTGTAGTGTCAGTTCGTAGTGTCTCCTTTTTTGTTTGTTTCTCATATTTAATTTTTCAAGTCTTCTGTATATTTTAGAGTTATACTAGATAACCTTTGGTCAAATATTGCCATTTAACTAAAAGCTGTTTCACTTTATTTAATTGAGTTTTTGTAATTTTAACTCTATTTATTTTTGCTCAGATCTTTATTATTTATTTCCTTTTGCTAATGTTGGGTTTGTTTTCTTTTTGTCTTCCTGGTTCCTTGAGGTACAATGATAGCTTGCTTAACTGAGATCTTTCTACCTTTTTTGATGTAGGCAATATTGCTATAAACCTCCTTCATAGTACTATAAACCTCCTTCATTGTACTGATTTTGCTATATTCTACAGGATTGGGTATGTTGTCTTTCTCTACTAATTTGTTTCACAAAAATTTTAATTTCCTTCCTAATTTCATTGAACTCATGGTTGTAAAGGAGTGTGTAGTTCTATTCCCATGTATTTTTATAGTTTCCAAAGTTTTCTTTTTGTTCTTGAATTTGAGAGTTGTTTTTTATTATAGTCAGAAAATATGATTTTATTTTACTTCTTAAAATTTTGTTGAAACATATTTGTTGCCTATCATATGATCTAGCCTCTACAATGACTCATGAGCTGTTAAGAATTTATATTCTTCAGCTGACGGATGTAGATCTGTTAGTTTCATTTGGTCTTGACTATGGCTTAATTCTGCAACTTCTTGATATTTTGTCTGGATGAATCCTGTCCATTGCTGAACTGGGGCGATAAAGTCCCTTACTCTTACTGTTTTGGAGTCTAGTAAAAGTTTATGTTTAGGTGCTTTAATGCTGAGTGACATATATTTATATATATTTCTATCATGTCTTACGGAATTGATACCTTTCTCACTATATAATGATATTCTTTGTCCCTTTTTGCTACATTTTATTTAAAGGCTATTTTATCTGACAAAAGTATAGATACTATTGCTCTTTTTTTTAATTCCATTAATGGAATATACATTGCCATCTTTTCACTCTATGCATATCCCTGGAGGTACAGTGAAGTTCTTGTAAGAAACATGAAGTTAGTTTTTATTTTTTAAATCCAGTCACTCTCTTTTAGTCAGACCATTTAATCCATTTATACCTAAGATAATTATCAATAGGCAAGATCTTTTTACTATAATTTCTTAGTATTTTAAGTTCTTTTTTCTTCTTCTTTTTTTTTTTTTCCCTTTGTACTTCTCTGTCTCTCTCTCTTTCTTTCCCCCCACCCCCATCCCTCCACTGGAAATTGAAATTGAACCCAGGAGCAGTCTACCTCTGAGCTACATCCCCCGCCCTTTTTAGTTTTTATTTTGAAACAAGGTTTCACTAAGTTGCTGTAGGCTTCACTAAGTTGCTAAGGCTGGCCTTGAACCTGTGATCCTCCTGTCTCAGCAACAAAAAACAAATACCTCAGTCACCCAAATATTTGCTCTTTTAATACTGTCCTAAATTCCTAAATTTCCTGTAATCTTTCTTCATTCCTCTTCATTCTTTTTTCTCCTCTGACTGTGTTTTTTAAAAAGCCTGTTCTCAGCTGGGCATGGTGGCACACGCTTGCAATCCCAGTACTTGGGAGGTTGAGACCAGAGGATCCGGGTTCAAGGCCAGCCTCAGCTACTTATTGAGGCCCTCTGCAACTTAGTAACACCTGTTTCAAAATAAAGAATAAAAAAATAGGGCTAGAGGTGTAGCTTGGAGGTAGAATGCCCCTGGGTTCAATCTACAGTACCACAAAAAATTAAATAAATAATAAATAAATAAATAAATAAATAAATAAAAAGCCTGTTCTCAAGCACACTGATTTTTCTACTATTTGATCTATTCAGTTACGATGCTCTCATGTCTGTCATTTAATTTAGTCTCCTTTCACCTCCACAATTTCTGCTTTCTTTTTACAATATTTCAATATCTCTGTTAAGTTTTTCTGACAATGTACAGAATTTTTTTCTGTGCCTTTTTGAAATGTGATTGTTTTTCCTTAAAACAGCCATTAAATTCTCTTTGCAAGAGTGCCTACATATTGGTTGCTTCATCGTTGGTTTCTGGTGCCTGATTTTGACCATTACGTGAGGTTATATTCACATGAAAGTTCTTAATATTTCATCCATGCAACCGTGTCTACATACTGAAGGATTAGATATTTATTCCTATCTTCATCATCTGGTTTTGGATGTGCCTGTTCTTCCAGGAATTTTTAATGAAATGCTTATTTTTCTCTGCGCCTACAGAGATTTCCACTGTTTCATCAGTAGAGGTACCATCCATCAGTCCAGGTTCGCCACAAGTCCACTCACTGTTGGTGGGTTTGGGCTGTCTCAGCATGAGAGTGCTCCCCAAGCCCAACTTTTCCACAAATCCTCAGTTGGTGTGACATTCGGAATGGACCCAGAGGGTGCTAGAAAAGGTAGTCCATTCTAGTAAGCCTCCATCTGGGGTCAGAGTGGACCCACGTGAATTATCTTGTCCACAGTCACTATCTGTGGTCAGGTACTACACGATTCTGCTAGGCCCTTGACCTCACCTATGCTTCTAAGCCATGGCTTGTACCTACCTCTTTTCTCTTCCCCCAAGTTGATAATGACTCTTTCCACACTGTGCTGGCTGGAGAAGCAGGGTAGGGGAGGAGTGACGGGGTGGGCAGTCCTGTGTGCAATGCTGGGTCACATCCACAGACCTTGGCCCACTTAGTCTATCAGAGCACTGGGCTGGGGCCAGGCACAGATTCTCTGACTTACCTGCTGCTATGGGGTTCATGTGGTCCTAGCTAACTGCAGCCAGCCAGAGATGGTGCCGGCCACAATGCAAGCCCATCTCACTGTGGTCTCGAATCACAACCTGGCACCAGGGCGGGACCAGAGTCTTTGTGGACAGGGCCATCGGACAAAGTGCTGTTTGAATGTGCCCAGTGTTTGGTTTCACTAAACCAATTTTGATTCCCAAAATCGTTCTTATCCCTCTCTCCTACTTAATTACCTCTCCCTCCCCCAAGCAGGTGGCATCTCTTTCTATTCAACACTGCAGGGAATTTTCTTTTCTTTCTCTGTCAATACACTATCTGTTATTGTTATGCTAAACGAGGCACTGTGATCATTTGTCTGTTGTTCTTAGTTCTTCTGAAGGTAGTTCCAAGTGTGAAGAGCTGTTCAAATTGAAGTTTCTGTGGGGATATAATTGATAGAGGATCTTACCAAGGACCATCTTGCTCTGTGTTCTGTAATTTCTAATTCTTTTGAACTCTTGAAAGGTAGCATTTCTTGCATACAAATTTGCTTGTGGATCAACTTAACTTTCTGAACACACCTGTTTGGAGTTCCAACTAATGAATGATTTTGTGTGAATGCATATGTGTTGGTATTTTGATTGATTTATTCATTTTTTGTGGTCCTGGGACTCAAACCCAGGGCCTTGTGTATGCTGGGCTTGTGCTCTACCACTGAGCTACTCCCAAACCCAATGTTGATATTTTAAGTGTTATTTCTTTCTATTTGTGATTCTGTATACACTTCTCCAGAAAATAATTGCCTGGGGCAACAAGAATATGTTTAAATAATTTATATTAAATAAGCCTTGAAACAATAAGAGCTATAAAAGAAAAACAAACATTCTTTGGATTTATTTTAAAAAATTTCTTAGGTTTTGTTTATACTTACATTTTAAATATATACCAAATGTTCTATATTTATATAATTTAATCATCTGTGCATGACTTTATATGTCTAAAAATTAGCTAATATCATCTTATATGAAAAACTGAAGCTGATGAGTTTCCAATTAGGGTAAGTATCAGAGGTTACAAGTTATCTGTAGCTTTTAGATACTTTATAGTTACACATAATTTTCTTTTTGTTATTTTTATTACTAATATAATTGGATAAGAAATGTATTTGAATCTATTAAAAATAGAACATTTCTTATAATGCTCAGTATTATGATTTTGTTCCTTTGTTATATTCAAGTATATATTCTTTTATTTTTTTGCGGTACTGAGGATTGAACCCAGGGGCATTCTACCTCCAAGCTACACCCCCAGCCCTATTTTTTATTCTTTATTTGGAAATAGGATCTCACTAAGTTGCGGAGGGCCTCACTGCATAGCTGAGGCTGGCCGCAAACCTGTGATCCTCCAGTCTCTGCCTCCCAAGTACTGGGATTACAGGTATGCACCACCAGCCCGGGTCAAGTATATATTCTTTCACAGATGCATTTGCTACATTCGTTTACTATTCTGTTAGTGACAGTGTTCCAGAGCATATACATTTATGGAGTCATGTTTTGTAATGATGTTAATGAATTTGGAATTTTCTGTATGACACATTAATCTCCTTTGTCTTTCCCTTCATGTCCTCTGGAACACTCCTTCCCAACCACCTATCTCCTGACATAGCTTTATCTTTTCTTCTTTCTGCCTCCGTTTCTTTCTGCTTTTACAGCAGATCATTAAGGAAGAAATGTTTAGAGTCATCAATACAACATAAAAATAGAAATGAAAGTTATTACATTACATTGATAAGCTAAAAAAATAATTTATCTCTTCTCAAAGTTTGCCATTTAGGAAAAAACTAACTTGCAGGAAATATGGTGAGATATGGTAAGTGGGAAATCTAGATTGTCGGTCCATGTGTATCTTGAGTATTCTATAATTTGCCACATATTGTACATTTTTATAACAAAATGGTAGGAGCTGTGCTAGTATTATAAGGGGAGTTAATAACATTCCTAAGATGGAATTACAATAATATAAAATCAAAAGTAAACTTTTGGCCAAGGAACCGTTTATATAAATAAAATGTTATTTTTCCCAGGAAGGAAATACACAATCTATTATCCTCCACTGAAAACAATCACAGAGAGAATGAATTACATAAGGAACAAACAGTCATATCAATGCTTCGAATCCACCTCTCTTCACTAACATTCTAGATATTGTATTAAATATTCTTCCCTTCTTATTTTTCTGAGATGCACATGTTTCTTTGCCTTTTCTGACAGAAAATAATATTCATTTAAATATTTTTTAATTTTTTTTTTTGCGGTACCAGGGATTGAACCCAGGGGTGTTCTAACTCCGAGCTATACCCCCGGCCCTATTTTCTGTACTTCATTTTGAAACCGGGTCTTGCGAAGTTGCAGAGGGCCTCACTAAGTAGCTGAGGCTGGCCGTGAACCCGGATCCTCCGGTCTCAGCCTCCCAAGTACTGGGATTATAAGCATGTGCCACCATGCCTGGCTTTCATTTAATTTTTAATTTTTAAAATTTAAAAACAATGGAGAGCTCCATAGGATAGTATGTGTATGTAAGGGTATGTACACATGAGTTTGTAAGTGACTGTGTATGCATATGTTTAGATTTGAATCACACTGCAAAACCTCATCTTCCACCCTATTTCTTCATCTTCCTATTCACCATTTCCCTTCCATAGAGGTAACCTTATTTACTTTTTTTTTTTTGCATGTATCTTTATTTCTTGAGTGTCTTTATACATTGACAAATGAGTACGGTATGTTTATATAAATGTGTGTATGCATGATGCATGCATACTTATCTCCCATCCCCAAACATTCTTGAAAGAGCGCATGCTATGCTGATGATTGTACACTTTCTGTAGATAACAATGGAGATAGAGACCTTTTCATTTTGGTAGTTAAGGTGACATCCCATTCATTTTTTAAAGCTGTTTGATATTCCATCCCATGGATATATTAACCATCATTTCACATATTTTCAATAGAGGTATTTAGGAGGATTCCATGGTTTTGCAACTCAAACAGTATTTTTAATGAATTACTGAGAATATTCCAATACCATGTCCACATATGATGATCTTCCATAACTGAATATAACAGTATATAAGAATCTATCCCTGGAGGATAAATTCCCCTAAGTGGAATTACTGATCAAAGTATGTTTACTTTTGTTAGATTTGTAAAAGTAATTTCCACCATTAATTACTTTTAACCACAGAGAGAGCATAAGATCAAGTTTCCTATTTGTTATTCTGTTAGCTAAAAAAATAACTAAATTGTTTAATTTGTATCTTAAATGATTACTGAGATGAATAAACTTTCACATATTAAAGAAGCATGTTTATATCATTTGCTACAAAACATTTTGATGTTACTTGCAAATAATTTCATTGATATATTTGTGTCTATTGAATTTCATTGTAGATAATGTAACACAAGGGTCATCTCTTCATGGTATGTGTTGTAAATATTTTCTTGGTTTGTTAATTTTCTGCATTTTTAAAAATCTTGGTACTAGGGATTGGACCCAAGGGCATTCTACCTTCAAGCTACACTTCCAGCCCTTTTTATTATTTTTTTTTATTTTCAGAGTCTCACTAAGTCTTTAAGCATTTCACTAAGTTAGTGAGGTTGGCTTCAAACCAACTCATATGACTCATATTCCCAAGTACTGGGATTACAGGCATGCACCACCAGTCCCAGTTCTCCAGTTTTATATATGATTATTATTGCCCTGGAGAAAATTGTTAATTATTTGAATTATTGAATTTTTTATAAATTATATATATATATATATATATGCTACACACACACACACACACACACACACACACACACACATACACACACACAGGACAATCAGTGCCTTCTCATTCCTGTTGATTAATTATCTGTATAATTCATTTTATATATTAAAAATATTTCTCCGTCTACCCTCATGACTACTTCAATTAGCAGATAATTCCCTCATGAATAGAACTGTTTTCATTTTTTGTTTAACTATTTATGCTTCCTTATATTTATTTTGGTGGAGAGGTATTGAATATAAGAAGTGAAAAAAATTCCTCATTTACTTCTAAAGCCTGACATTAAAAGGAATTCAAACTAAATCCTGATGTTGCATATGGGTAGGATTGTACTCAGAAGTTGAAAGACTTTTTATTTTAAGTCTTTAATGAAATGATACAGAATAAGTGACTAATTACATTGTCTACATACGAGCAAATAAAATGTGTAAAACTTTTGACTTATTTCAATGTCAGTCATTGTTCTAAAAGGCTTTACTTGTATTGATTTAGTAAGCTTCATAACACCACCATGAATTAAATGCTATCATTATCTATTCCTTACAAAAATGGCTGTACAGAAAAGTCAAGCACTTGTTCAAAACCAGTGAATTAAGGAACCCTAATACACTATACTCTCTACCCTTCTGAAATTGGTGGGTAAGATGTGTACCGGAACTCTATGGAGCTGGTGATAATCTATTAATTGTGGATTTGCATCGTGGGTGCAGAAGTTCACTTAAACTGTGCCCTCATATATTTTTCCTTGTTTGTGGCATAATATGCTATCCTGATGATATGATAACCTCACTGTTGACTGAGAGTAAAACATGTACTTCAAGTTGCTTTCTTATAATTGGAGATACATTTCTATTGTTCTTACTCTTTAAATCATTGAATTTTGATGACTAATGTCACAACTTTGTAGCAGGACTTAATACCATATTCGCCATACATTGATCCTTGGAGGTCCTCTTGCCTTATATATACATTAAATCATCATCATCATCATCATCATCATCATCATCTTAATGTTTAAACATTTAATAGACTATCATGTATTAGAGTTGTTATAAAAACAAGTTTTATTGAGAGCCCTAATCTTTACAGATATGGTAACATCATCTCTGAACTGTAGCTTTGTTGAAATAGCTTTGGTCTTTCTTGATAAAAAGTAAGTACTTAAGATAATAAGTTTTATTCCACTACCTGGAAAATGACAGCATGTAAATTTTACAGTTATATTTTATTCGATGCTTACAGAACATTTTAGCAGTGGCAAGTTGAAGTTTACTTCAAATAAATTTGGAATTAGAGCTGATTTACTATAACTATATTTTGAACTACACAGGCAATATATTTCAAGATACAGAGATGTCTTGCTATTGCTATATAGAAACAGATTGCTTATTTTACCATGGTAGAATTATTTTGCTTTAGGAAAGGAATATTAAATTCCATGAATACTTGATCCTATTTCACTACATTGAAGAAAGTGTTTCTCCCAAATGTTTTAAACTGCTCAGCACATCAGAATCTCCTCTGAGCTTTGGCCCCAGGCTCTGTACTTGGGTGGAGTAACCCATTGGCCAACTCAATCACATGACTTTGTTCTTGGTGTATTCACATGGAGGGGGACGAGGGTCATATTTTAAAATCAGATCATTCCTCATCATTCAAGGATTCTCTCACATTCTCACTGCATCGTATGTTTAAGACATCACCTGTTTCCTGATCTACATTTTCACTATGATTACTTATCTACATTCATTTATTTAATCCTGTCAACAACCCAATGAGATGAATATTGCTTCTCTTCATTTCACGAATGAGGAAACTGGGGATTATTTGAGCATTAGCAGAGATAGTAAGCATTTTTAACCTCCATTTTCTTCATTTTTCATGACAGTTTGCCTGTGAATTTATTTTCATCCATTTTGTTTAAATAAATGATGTAACATAAAAAATATGCCTGTAAATTCCTATATTTCACAAACCATTGAACATTAATTTAGTATTTATTTTAATAGAAAATGCTATAAGCAAAAAGCACTGCAGTCTTTTGGGAACTTGTATTTTTAGAATGACATAAATGACTTATGTTGTACTGGAGCTGGCTTATACTAGATCTTGAAAGTTGATCATTGAATTTTCAGAGATTTTATGAATCTTATTAACAACAAATACCAAAGATTTAACCAAATGAAAATAAAATTGTATATTATTAAATACAAAGGTGATACTCAAAACTCACCTATAAGAAATCTAGAAACCTTTCGAGACTATAATCTGAGATTTTTCCTAAAACATATTCTATACATATTTAGACATTTCCTACACATATTTATTTAAATATGTACTCTTCTTTATAGAAGCTATTTATTTACTTCTATTTTCTGTAAATATTCGTAATGAAACTTTCAAGCTTTATTCATAATCTTACTTATTGGCTTATTCTTGAATTGAGGTGTTTCCCCATTTAATAAGTATTATGATTTTCCCCTTTCATTTCTTAAAGAATGTTAGTTTAAAGGAAAACAAAATGTGTCTCTGTTGTATTAATATTATTACCTGCAATTGTGTAATATCTTATAATATTAATATATTTAATTAGCTAGCAAAAGGGCAGTTGTAATACATAAATGTATATATGTAATTTATGAAAACTAGATTCATGATATAATAAAAATACAGTGCTTGTTAGCAAAATTGATGATTTTATGAACTCAGTCGAGTAGAATGCAAGAAAAGTCTAATACTTTTTTTGTATATCACTATATGTTTTGTTTGGATGTATCTTCTCATAAACCTTTATGTCATATTAGATGTGCACCTTAACAGCTAAATGCTTCTACAGCAATATTTAGATATCTCCCAATGATGTTTTCCAACACATAAAATTCATTCCTCTGAATACAATGTGCTTAATATAGTCATAAATATTTCTAGAAAGTCTTGTATTTAAAGAGTAATGACTGTCTCTAGATTGATTTTGAACACTATTATATCTCCATTGCACTGTTAATAAAACCTAAAATAAGATAGTCTTTAACAAGCTTTCCATTCTAGCAACTTTTATTATTTGCATTTATTCATGTGACAGAGGCTGTTTAAATTTTTTTATTACTTCAAAGGCATATTTTATGAGATTATTCTCATCCACCAAATATGAGCATATAATAAATATACAAAAATATAATATATATATATATATAATATTAAAAAAATAATTTTAAGTGCTTCATTAAAAACATAATAAAACTTTAAATACCATTTCAGTATATGGAATTCATAAGGTAAAGTATACATTCTCTAGGGGAAATGCAATTAGTAACATTTTCTGATCAATAAAAATAAACAGGTAGATACAAAAGAGAATTTGTGTCTATAGAGAATAACTTTTAATTATTGTTAATTAGATAACAATTCAACTATTGAATTACAAGAATTGAAACAAACTGTTTTAAGGAGAAAAATATTCTTCTTAAAATATTTTACATGATGGAATGAAGACAACACTAGTAGTTTTGCTCTTCCTGGAAACAGGTTTGCTTCAGATTCAATACTGTGGTACAATGCATTCATATGACTTAGTGGAGTTCTCCATTTACCAGTAAATTAAATAGCAAAGACTCAATTCAACCATTATAAGTCAAAATCAAATGTAAATGACAATTGCATTGAATCCAGTTGCTATTTTTCTAAATGACATTTTTATATTTTTGTGAGTTTTCATATAAAATTAAGATGAATAATGATATAAATCGGATTAAACTTTAAATATTTATTACAATTACATGGATTTATAGTAATAAGGATTATCTATCTTTTAGGATTCAAAAAAGGAAGAATGTGAAGTTATTAATAATTGTATTACTCTTAACAAGTATTTAGGTTCAATGATCCCCCTCATTCTCATATGCCAATTTCTGTGGAGTTTTGTGGTTATAGGATGAAAATCCATACCACAAGATTCTGCTTTTTTAATCCATTATTTTTATAGTTTCAAACTTATATTTCTCCAATTTTATATATAATGTATTTTATATACATATTATATATATTTCTAATTACCTATAAAAGATTAAAAATTAAAACTGAATATGGGCTTCTTTAAAACAAATTGATCCAAATTCCTGGTGGTACTGGGGATCGAACCCGCTAGCTTTCTACCACGGAGCTGCACCCTCAGGCTTATTTTTATTTTTATATTTTTAAACAATGTCTTACTAAGTTATGGCATGCTGGCCTTGAATACATAATCTTCTTGTCTCAGTCTCCCAAGTACTGGGATTACAAGGCATCATTGCACCCAGCAAATTGATTCAATTTCTCACATGCATTTATTCATATCAAAACCAAGACTCTATTAAATATTACAATAGCTAAATTATATTTAATTTGACAATAACAGTACACTGATAGTTGATCATAGACAATGAAATGTTTAGTCATCTGCTTTAAATTTTTAGAGCTAAATAAAGAATGAAGGATAAAAATCATAACTACTATTTTTAATATCTTATATTTCATACCTGTTTAACTATTTTTAATATCTTATATTTCATACATGTTTTAAATACTTTAAAAATATTAACTCAATGCTCAAAATAATTCTGAAGTAGTATTAGTTTCATGTGTCATATATATCAATATCTATACATATGACAGATCTATCTATATACATACATACATACATACATACATACATATAAAGAATAGAGATGTTATACATCCCTCCCAAGAATACAGATGTCATTTGTTCCAAAATAACATTATATTAAGCACTGAAAACAGAAATTGAATTCCAGTTCCAGAAACCGAGGTCCTAACCGTCTGGTCATACTATCTATAGGCAATGTTTCAGATGTAAAATATACATGTAAAAAATATGAAAACTGTACTGCTATGAACATGAATATGCATATGTTACTCTAATATTCTGACTTCAGTCCCTTTGGAAAGATTCCCAGAAGTGGTATAGCTGGATCATATGATGGATCCATTCCAAATTTTCTGAGGAATCTCCACACTGAACTCCACAGCGGCTGCACTAATTTGCAATCCCACCAACACTGTAGAAGAGTTCCTATTTCCCCACATTTTTACTCACATGTATTGACATCTTGATGATTGCCATTCTGATTGGGTTTAGATGGAATCTCAGTGTAGTTTTGATTTGCATCTCCCTGATTGCTAATGGTGTTGAACATTTTTTCTTTCATGTATTTATTGGCCATTTGTATTTCTTCTTTTGTGAAGTGTTTAGTGCAATTATCCATTCTTTTTTTTTTTTTTTTTTT
>PVJS01023096.1:0-12822 GCA_004027185.1 Glis glis | reverse complement strand
GGCCGTGAACCCGGATCCTCGGGTCTCCGCCTTCCAAAGTACTGGGATTACAAGAGTGTGCCATCACGCCCGGCTATCCATTCTTGATTGGGTTATTTTTTTAGTGTTAAGCAGCACAATTTACAATAGCCAAATTATGGAACCAACCTTGGTGTCCATCAACAGATGAATGGATTACAAAATTATGGGATATACACACAATGGAATTCTACTTAGCAATAAAGAAGAACACAGTTATGTCATTTGCAGGAAAATCAATGGACCTGGAGAACATTATGCTAAGTGAGATTAGCCAGTCACAGAAAGTGAAGGGTCATATGTTTTCTCTCATATGCAGAAGCTAGGGAGTAATTGGGATACCAGAGAGACTTTAGATAATAGAGGAGAAACTGCAGTGGGGCCAGGAAGGTGGTCTAGGGGAAGGGGGGTAGAAAGGGAGAATCAATGAAGGAATCACTTCCATTGACGTTATGAACATATGTGAGAATAGCAATGTCAATCTCAATATCCTGTATGGGGAAGGGAGGGAGAGCAGGGGGAAAGCCCACCTAGTGCTGTGTTCATGTATGTCAATATCACTATGAACTACATTATGATGTGAGACTATAATGCACTAATAAGAGTATAAAAATATGAAAATTAAATGTATTAGGTCCTATTAAAATAAAAAGCAATTTGTGATAAAATTTTGATATATTAAAGCTATTTAGGAAAAAATCCATGTAAGAATAATAAAATTTTATTCAATTTAATTTTTATATTATTCTATGAAAATTTAATTTTATTTTCTTTTACCAGAACCAATTTGGTGTTAATTCTATAGAATAAGCTTAAGGAATGTATTCAGTTACAATAAAGAAGATATCAAAGGCAAAAAGAAAACAAACAGGAAAATTATATTTACATCTTTCTAATTTATTTTCTATACTTTCAAAAATGTTTTACCCTGTTACCATGTAATATTCTGAGTCTCAAGATAATTTGGACACTTAGAATATTGTTTTTTAAATTTTAGACCTTCAATAAAAAGATGATTTGCATTAGTTTACTTCTAAATTTACAAAGAAATATTTGTATTTTAGTTTTCTATATTTTTCAATTCATAAATTAGTAGTTATAATTTAATTTAGTTAATCCTGTTTACTTTTTTAACAATTATTCATGCTTTTTTTTCTTTTTGCGGTACCAGGGATTGAACCCAGGGGCGTTCTACCTCCATGCTACACCCCCGGCCCTATTTTTTTATACTTTATTTTGAAACCGGGTCTCACAAAGTTGCAGAGGGCCTCACTAGGTAGAGTCAGAGAGAGAGAGAGAGAGACAGGGAAAGAGAGACAGAGAGAGAGAGAGAGAGAGAGATATGAGGCTGGCCGTGAACCTGGATCCTCCGGTCTCCGCCTCCCAAAGTACTGGAATTACAAACATGCGCCACCAAGCCTGGCCCAATTCATGCCTTTTTTTTTTCTTGATACTGGGGATTGAGCCCCAGGGCATTCTACCTCCAAGCTACATCCCCAGCCTTATTTTTTATTCTTTTAAAAGTCTTGAGACTGTGGAGACCACTGTACTATTTGAACAGGATAAAGTAAATGAAAGACTAAGTCCTTGTCTTTAAGTAACTCACATAAAGTAAGTAGAAATTATCAGAAAAACAATTCTTAACAATTTAATGATATGGCAATAACAATAGCAAAACATAACATTTGTATTTATGCAATATGGTAGAACTTTGGTTTATTAAAAGCATAGTTAAGGAAATGAACTTTCAGTTAATACAAACCTAATTCCTAATCTTGGCTCTCTGACTTTGTTTTTACTTTATGAGTTGAACTGTCTTCAGCTGTAACATGGAAATAATAATCCCTTCCTATAGACATGTGGCATATAAAAAGTTGAACACAGTGCCTATCACTTAAGTATATTTATATTTATTAGTTACCAAAATTATTGCTATTTTTATTAATTCCTGATAATAAAAACCAACCTGAAATTGCTTATAGTACTTATGATAATTTTTAGATTCCAAGGCCAATGCTATAAAATATGCAATGTCATATTTTCTCCTTATTACTCAATTTATCCATTTACAAAGTCTTAGAAATTTAAGGATCTTCATGGGAAAGATAAATTTGGTCCTGAGGCAGGAGATAAATTGAAAATTCATTGTGATTGAAGAACCATCCAAGTTTTCAACTCTCCATATAAACCCTGATTATAATTTGACATGTTTAAGGCTCCATTTACACTGCACAGAATCTCACTGCATTAATAAATCACATCATCATTATAAAAAATTAGAATTGTGTTCTAATTTCAAGTTTCAAGTTCAACAAAGGGGCAAAGAAAGAAATAGGTGATTTTACTACCACTCCATAAAGTTGTAGTTTTGCATATTAAGAAAATAACATGTTTAAAATTAGTATTAAAATAACAAAATAGTAGGCAGACTACTGTCAATGAGATATTTTATTTACATACTATTTCTTTTATCTATTTTTAGTACTGCCTTGGCAATGAGCCTCAAAGCCCAAATTAATTTTATATTATTTAGTATTATTCATATAAAATAATATAAAATTTATACAAATTTTAGTACTTAATTATTAATTTTATATTATTAAAGCAATTTATTTTTACTTCTATAACTCCTTCCTTTTCCTTAAACTGTTCCCAATAACTAAATGAATAAATAATAATATGTTCTTGATGTTTTAAAATTATTTATTGGTGTATTATAATCATACATCTTGGTGGGTTTCAGGGTGGTAGAAGTATACATGCACACATTGGTCAATTAGCCCTCCCCCAATTCCCACCCCTGTTCCCTCCCCCTTCCCTCTTTCTTGTGCTCAGCATAGTAGTTGACTTTGATAAGTTTGTGTATGTACATCCTATGCCTTAGGGTGTTTCCCTCTTCCCCCCTCCCATCTCCCTGGGTTAGGTCACCTTCTTTACTCATCTAAGAAAACGTTTTCTCCTCTTTGTCTGGAGTCCCTCCTATGTCCTATTCTCCCTAGCTTCTGCATATTAGGGAGAGCATCTGACTTTTCACTTTTTGTGACTGACTAATCTCACTTGACATAATATTCTCTAATTCCATCCATTTCCCTGCAAATGACATAATTTTTTTTCTTTATGGTTGAGTAAATTCCACTGTATATATATCCCATAGTTTTGTGATCCATTCATCTGTTGATGGATATCTTGGCTGGTTCCATAGTTTGGCAATTGTGAATTGTGCAGCTATAAACATAGGTATACATGCATTAGTCTGGTAGTTTGGTTTCTGTTCTTTTGGGTAGAAGTGGTATTGCTGAGTCATATGGTAGGTTCACTCCTAGTCTTCTGAGGATCTTCCACACTGTTTTCCAAAGTGGTTCCACTAATTTGCAATCCCACCAACAGTGTATTGAAGTTGCTACTTCTCCACATCCTTGCCAGCATTGTTATTGTTTGTGTCTTTAATGACTGCCATTCTAATTGGGGTTAGGTGAAATCTCAGGGTAGTTTTGATTTGCATCTCTCTGATTGCTAATGATGTTGAACATGTTTTCATACATTTATTGGCCATTTGTATTTCTTTTTTGTGAAGTATCTATTTATTTCACATGCCCATTTTTTGATTGGGTTCTTTGTTTTTTTAGCTGTGAGTTTCTTGAGTTCTCTGTATATTCTAGATACTAGTCTGCTATCACAGAAGTAGCTGGCAAAAATCTCCCATTCTGTTGGCTTCTGTTGAGGTTCTTGATAGTTTCCTTTGCTGCGCAGAAGCTCTTCAGTTTAGTGCAATCCCACGTACTGATCCTCTTTTTAACTTCTTGTGCCTTTGGGTTCCTTTTGAGGAAGTTGTTGCCTATGACTGACTATGTGTTGAAGAGTTGGACCTATGCCCTCTTCAAGTAGCAGCAAGGTCTCTGGTCTAATTTCCAGGTCTTTGATCCATCTTGAATTGACTTTTGTGCAGTGTGAGAAAGTGGGGTTTATTTCTATTTTCTGCATGTGGTTAACCAGTTTTGCCAACACCATTTGTTGAAGAGGCTTTTTTTCCAGTGTATGTTTTTGGCTCCTTTATCAAAAATCAATTGGCTGTAAGTGTGCGGATTTGTTTCTGAGTCTTCTATTCTGCTCCATTGATCTATGTGTCTGCTTTTGTGCCAATACCATGCTGTATTTATTACTATGGCTCTGTAGTATAGTTTGAAGTCAGGTATTATGATGCCTCCTGCATGGTTCTTGTTGCTGAGAACTACTTTGGCTATTCTGGGATTTTGTTGTTCCAAATGAATTTAAGGACTGATTTTTCTATGTCTGTGAAGAATGACCTTGGTAATTGAATTGGTATTGCATTTAATCTGTAGATCACTTTTGGAAGAATGGTCACTTTGATGATATTTATTCTGCTTATACAAGAGCCATGGGAGGTCTTTCCATCGTCTAAGATCTTCATTATCTTTTTTCAATGTTTTATAATTTTCCTTGTAGGGGTCATTTGCTTCCTTGTTTAGGTTTATTCCAAAGTATTTAATTGTTTTGGGGAATATTGTGAGTGGAAATGTTTTCTGGATTTCTTTTTCAGTGGATTTAGGGTTGGCATATAGAAAAGCTTCTGAATTTTTAAGACTGATTTTGTATCCAGACACTTTGCTGAATTTGTTGATCACCTTTTTCATCTCTTATTTTAGTAATTTGGGTTGATTCTCTCTTTTTTTGGTTAGGTTGGCTAGACTTTATCTATCTTGTTTATTTTTTTGATTTTGTTGATTTTTTGTATTGTTTTTTATTATTTATTTCATTGATTTCTGCTCTGATTTTAATAATTTCCTGTCTTCTCCTGACTTTGTGGTTAGACTATTCCTGCTTTTCGAAGGCTTTGAGGTGTGTCATTAGATAATTGATTTGCTGATTTTCTGTTCTTATGTGGGCACTCAGTGCTATGAATTTTCCTCTTAATACTGCCTTCAGAGAGTCCCAGAGATTTTGATATGTTGTGTCTCTATTTTTCATTTGTTTCTAGGAATTTCTTAATTTGTCCCCTTATTTCTTCTGTGACCCATTCCTCATTCAGCAGTGCGGTGTTCAGTCTCCACATGTTTATGAGGTTTCTCTGGGTCTTCTTATAGTTAATTTCTAGTTTCATTCCATTATGGTCTGAAAAGATGCAAGGGATTATATCACATTTTTTGAACTTGCTAGTACTTACTTTGTGGCCTAGAATATGGTCTATTTTAGAGAATGTTCCATGAGCAGCTGAAAAAAATGTGAATTCAGCTGTAGTTGGGTGTAATATTCTGTATTTGTCTAGTAGGTCCATTTGGTTTATGGTGTTCCTTAGGTCTGAGGCATCTTTACTGACATTTTGTCTTGAACATTGATCTAATGATATGAGAGGGGTGTTGAAGTCTCCCAATATTATTGTATTGGGATGTATGTGTGACTTAATGTCACAAAGAGTTTCTTTTATGAAAGCGGTTGCACCTATGTTTGAGAAATAAATTTTGACTATTGTTACATCATCTTGCTGGATTTTTCCTTTTACCAGTAAGAAATGACTTTCTTTGTCTCTTCTGATAAATTTAGGTTTGAAGTCTAATTTGTCTGGTATTATAGTTGCTACTCCTGCTTATTTTGAGTTCCATTAATGTGGATTACCTTACTCCATCCCTTCTCCTTTAGTTTGTGAGTATCTTTACTTGTAAGGTGTGTTTCTTGCAGGAGGCATATAGATGGATTATGATTTTTAATCCATTTTACCACCTTATGTCTTTTGATTGGGGAGTTAAGGCCATTTATATTCAGCATGATTTTTAAGAGGTGATTTTTAATTCCTAATACTTTGAGTTTTAATTTCTGTTTGTGGTAGTGTTTGTTCTTCTTTGCTTAGTGTTTGTTTGTTTGAGGGAAATCATTGTTTCTCTGGTTCTGGCATTTCTTTATTATTTCTTCTTTGTAATTAATCTCTGAGTATTTTCTCTAGTGCTGGTTTGGAAGACATAAAGTCTTTCAGCTTCTGTTTGTCATGGAAGGTTTTTATTCCCCATCAAATTTGAAAGATATCTTTGCTGGGTAGATAAGTCTGGAAGATGTTTCCTTTCAGAGTTTGGAATATATCACTTCTGGCCCTCCTGGCTTTCATGACTTGGTTTGAAAAGTCTGGAGTGATTCTTATTGGTTTGCCTCTGAATGTCACTTGGTCTTTTACTCTCATTGCCATTAAGATTCTCTCCTTGGCCTCTACATTAGTCAATGTGATTATTATGTGGCATGGTGAACCTCTTCTCTGATCTTGTCTATTAGGGGTTCTATATGTTTCCTGTACCTGTGTGTCAACCTCTTATTCTATGTTTGGAATATTTTCTAATATTACTCCTCTGAAAAGATTATTGATTCCTTTGGTTTCAGCTTCTATTCCCTTTTCTATGCCTATTATTCTTAGGTTTGCTCTTTAAGATTGGCTGAGATCTCTTCAATGTTCAATTCATGCTATCAAATTTTTTTTCTAAATTATAAACTATGCATTCATTTTTTTAGTGCCTATCTTCTAAGAGTGAGATTCTGTTTTCCATGTGGTCTAGTGTATTGTTGATAGTTTGTATTTATGCCTTTATTTTAATTATTGCATCTTTCACTCCCTTCAGAGCTTCTTTTTGATTCCTGTTCAGGGTGTCATGTTCTTTATTTATTTGCTCCTTCATTACTTTCAGACTTTCTCTGAATTCTTTTCAGGAATTCTGTATAATTTCTACTATTAAAGTTCTGAATTGTCCTTCTGGCAATCTTTTCACTTCTGTGTTGGTGGGTTTTGTTGTTGTGGAGTTGTGGGAACTCATTGTTTCTTTGCTATTCTTCCTTCTCATGATTTCAGGTTTCTTAAATCTTTGTTGCTTTTGGTAGCTCTCTCTCACTCTGTAGGTTTCTTATGTCTAATCTCTCTCCCTTTATTGTATCTTATTCTGTAGGTAGATATTTGCTACGAGGTGAGCTTTAAAGGTGAATAGCATTTACTGAATGGTTATTCTCAGATCTCTGTTGTGTGTTTATTACCCTTTAAAACTGACTTTGAAATCTATGTCTTGTATCCCCTTACTGTTGTTCTGCCTATAGATCATCAACACTGGGTTCCTTCTGCCCCCTGCAATGATGATGCTGCAATGATGATGTTGATGGGTTCCAGATGTTAAGGTCTGAGGACCTGTCTTTTGCCTCCCTAATAGGGAGTAGACTCAGAGGTGTGAGCTGGACAGTTTGTGCCCTGCAGGTACCCAGTGCCACTGGTTCCCCTCACACTGCAAGCATGGGTCTCCATGTTCTCCATTGGGCCTGTCCCTATGTCTTTGTCTACACATATGGTGGGTGTCACCATCACGGGACCCCAAGCCTGTGTCTTTCTTTGCCTACAGAAGCAGCAGATGTTGCTTTGATCTGACTCTGTGAAAACACAGAACTCCACATTTTCCAGAGAAGGCTGGTTAGTCTGATCTTTCTCCAGGTACCATGACTGTGTCCTGTGGCAATCCCCAGAAATCCTGCAATGGCGCTGTGACCTGTGGGCTATAGGTCTGTCTCGCCCGATTGTCACTGGGGGCTGTCTGCTTATCCACTCTTCTGCTGTGTCTTACAGCAGACCCCACTCCCACCTCCACAGGGGTGATCTGCATAGTTTCATACCCCACAAGTAGGTTGCTTGCCACGAGAGTTCCTGTGGCTGTGCTGGGTGATCTTTCCCTGTGCAGTTCATTAATGCTGTCTTAATCTCTGGGGGAGGGGTGGGCTCAGCCGCTGCCATAGGTTCTGGTCAGGCTTTTGGGCATTTGGATCTCTGTCGAGAGTGGAGTGAGTTGCTGCTCGCTTTCATTGCTGATGATCTGCAGTTGCTAGAGTTACAAAAGGTTGTTGCTATATATATATATATATATATATATATATATATATATATATACAATGGAACTTTACTCAGTCATAAAGAACAAAATTATTGTCGGTCCTCACCAAGGCAAAAATTTTCCTTTTCACAGACACAGGACTTCAGTGACATTCTTAAAAAGATAAAATTTTTTTTTAAATGTATAAAGTCATGGTCAAATGTAGACCACAAAAACATTTAATAACTTATTCATTCATTTTTTATTCACAACTGATTATTGTTTATTGACTCTATACTATCTCTGTAGTTTTCTTTTTTTTTTTTACTTTTTTTTTTTTTTGCGGTACTGGGGATTGAACGCAGAGGCATTCTACCTCCGTGCTACGCCCCCAGCCCTATTTTTTATGCTTTATTTTGAAACCGGGTCTCACGAGGTTGCAGAAGGCCTCACTAAGGAAAGAGAGAGAGAGAGAGAGAGAGAGAGACAGAGCAAGAGCTGAGGCTGGCCGCGAACCCGGATCCTCCGGTCTCCGCCTCCCAAAGTACTGGGATTACAAGCGTGCGCCACCACGCCCGGCACTATCTCTGTAGTTTTCACTTAGTGCATTATGTGGATTAAAGAATCAATTTATGTGATGTTAAACTTGAATAACTAAATGAATTTAGAAATTATGTTTTAGGATTTAACAACTTATTATTTTTTTATCCAAACATATATTGTTTCTTATGCTAATGTAATAATGATGTCTAATAATGGAGCATAAATTATGAGAGCTTATTTTCCTCTAATATAGCAGAGTTTCATAAGCTTAAATTGAAATTGGATATATATATATCCAATATATATCATTATTGACCATTCATAATATTTCTAGTATGTTTTGTCTTCTTATTTGCTTATAATCTAAGAAAACTCCTAGAGAAACAACAAAATTGTATCAGCATGGTAGTCCAAGAAGCAATTATTGCAAGATGAATGAGACTATAGTCTCAATTAAAAGGCAATTACCTCAGTTGAAGAAGAATCTGGCATGATGAACTCGTCTCAGTCTTAAAATTAGAGGATGAGAGGTTTGGTGCTTTACGATTTTTCAAGGTCACCCATGTACAAATCCATTCCAAACTAGTTAGCCTCACTTGTTTTGTTTTAGTTAGTAATGGCAAGTATGGCTTTCAGTGAGGAAAAGAGAAAGTAGTGTAAATATATAAACCTAAGATCCTTATTACTTCATGGTCTGGTTCATGGACAATGCCCCCCCCCCACTAGAAGAGGAGACATTTACCTTCCTATTTATTAGGTGGAGTGAAAAGTGGGACACAGGGCTGGACAATAATGATAGTGATGTTAAGCATGTTGATAGAGACCCAGAGAGGCCCACAGATTACTATTCTGTTTGCTATGTTAGAAAGAACAGTGCTACAGATTATTTTAGTGGAAGAATAGTGGGCATACATATTGATTATTCTACCTAGTACATAGGAATTGGTGAAATTCAAAAGTTTTTGTTTAAACTGGAAATATAAATAGGGTGTGATATAACATTTTTTATGGTTTGTCAAGTGGGCCAAGAAGTTCCTATAAAATAAGAACAGAAAATTCTCAAAACCTGTAGCAATAACAATAGCATCACATCAATGAAAATAGAGATCAGAAGGAGGTATTAGGGATCCTTGAAAGATCTTCCCAGGAGAAGTGGTGATTAGAGCTGGCAAGATGGTAGTAATTTAAAATTAAGATTGACCTAAGAAAACAGTTTGCTTAGTAGAAATCTTGACCTGTTGGGTTTAACCAATACCTGTACAGATTCCAACTTGTATTAATAATGTCCTAGTAAAACTTACTGACAGTGTTTACCTTGGAACAATGAGGTACTTAGAGTAGAAATGCACTGCTTGGTGCATTATTAACACTAGAAGTCACAAAAAAAAAACTTCTTAATTTAACCAGAAAAAAAGCATTTTACAAAAAAATGAGAATGGTCCTATACTCATATTAAAGAAAGTGTTTACAATTTAACTTAATTTGGAGGAAAAGAATATTATATTTCCTGAGTACAAATGAGAATACATTATATTGTCTAATAGCAAACATTTATGAATTAAAGAATTAAAAAACATTAAAATGAACTGTTGAATAAAAACACAGTTAAAGAAGAACTTTATGTAGCATGTATCTTAAAAATTGCTTATTCTTCAAGGTAAAATGTTTGAATTATGTAGCAGTGCTTTAAAATAATAGCTGATCATTATTAATTTCCTCTGGTATTTATTGTCACAATATTAATCATGATGAACTCATTTGGTATTAATGTGCATGTCATAACTAGTTCTTTGGGATTTCCACAGTGATTTCAGCAGTGATTAATTGCACAATTATTTTAAAGGGTTACCAATTTTCTTAATGCCTCCTTCCTGACAAAAGAGTTTCACTTGCATTTTTGCAGGTATAGGGTGTAACAGGTACATTTGTCTTCTCTCCTTGGAGTCAAAATTAATCCTTGTGTTTAAGTCTCATGTGGCTACTTGAGATCATTTCTTTCTATTTTCATTCATAATCTCAATATGTCAACCTGATTAAAATACCATCTTTTAAAGATTTATCATTGAATAGAAGAGACTAAATTCTAAATATGGATGGGAGTTGGGATGAGGAGAAATACATTATTTAAAAGAAATAGGAATAACCAAAAGATTAGTTCTCAACTAAAAAATGGGGGCAAGTTGAGAAACTATGAAAATGTTGACAAACTGAAATAGAAAAGGAAAAGTTAGCCTCCTGGAATTGATCCTCTGAATTCACATAAACTTTAATAAGATGTGACTCTCAGAGGGGATGAAGTGGTAGACTTTTTCATATTGATTATGTTATATTTTTCTGGGGTTTTTTTCTTCTAGTATTTTTCCTAAAATTTGTCAAACTATTTCAGCTGTTCTAATTCCAAAGGAAAATACTGTCTATGTAAATGCATCCCCTATCGCTTCCTTGTGCTTTTATCTTTCTTCTCCCACTGACCTTAACCCAAGCAATTACACACATGAAGAAGCAACCTATTACACACTTGAGGACACTGTTTCTCCATATTTAAGTATCATTCCTCAACTCTTGGTTATCTAATTCCCAAACTAAACTTTACAATATATTTCAATTCTTCAAGGATGACAGCTCTTGCATTACAATTATGAATATTTATTTGTTTTACATTATATTAGGTGAAATTTTAATCTATTTAAGTTAGGAAATGTTAAACTTTTTGTCAATAGATAACCACCATTATTTCAATAGGTCATTTCAATAGAGCATTTCAATCTAATAAATATATGTATATATGTTTATGTACATATATATAGTGTTTTTGCTAATATCTCCACATTTATTTATTTTAGCTTTCAAAAATATATTTGAAGTTTGAAATCTTAAAGATAATATGCTATAAATTTAATAAATTTAAAATCGAAGATATGAGAGACAAATGTATTAGAAAGAACCCAGAGGACGGGAGAGAGAGATGTCTTGCAATGATTATGACAGAATAATACAAAATAGGCCTTTCTGCCCTCTAATGACATAAAGACAAACATATAACAACAACTGCATCAAAACATACACTGTTAGAGAATAAACCCATGCCTTAAAGAATTACAACTAAATTGTAGAATCTGAAAATACCAAGAAATTTTCTCTGTGAATGAATACTAAATTTCAATTGTTTTGAGACCCTCCCCCCCAATAAAAAAGCATTGCACATTTTTACTTTGGAATAAAATGATTTGCACCTTAAGTATAGAAAATTGGAAAAAACTGTATGAAAATAATTTTTATATAAGTATTGTAAAACAGGGCTGTGCAGGGCTATGATTCCTCAGATAAGGGAAATAAGAAAGATGAGCATGAAAATATTTTCTGCTTACTGCCAGGAAAGTGTTTCCAATACATGGACCAGGTAATGACAACCAGCAGTCTGGTGGAATTTGGAAGCCAGCAATGGGAATTTAGAAAAGCTAAATTAGGAGGAAAACATTGGAAAATAGAAAGCTTCAAAAGAGGAAATATAATTTAATGTTCAAAAATAGTTAATACTATTTAAAGTTAGTAGTTACAAAATCATTCCTTGATTAAGTAGATTTCAGTAAAAATCTTGTAACCAAGATTTTTTCTAGTTTTATTTATGAAACTGGCACACAATTTGTTTTCATACACTCATTAGTTTCACTATTATTTTTGTCTGAGAAATACACACACACACACAGATTAAGTTTGAGCTGGGCTTGGTGGTGCATGCCTGTAATCCCAGTATTTGGGAGGCTGAGATAGGAGGAGTTCAAGGACAGCCTCAGCAACCTAGCAAGACCCTGTTTCAAAATTAAAAAGAAAAAAAAAGGGAGGCATAATATCCCTGGGTTCAATCCCCAGTACCACCCCAAAAAAAGTGAAGTTTGAAAATACACCTATAGGTTTACATGGAATTTTAGTCATCTTCTTTAAATTATAAGCATTACCAGTTATTTCCACAAGTTCATTCATATTTCTTTTAATACTGAATCTTTCTAAATTCCCTTCAATACCCCAAACTAAATTTTTGAAATTTTTTTAATAGTAAGGGTAATCTGAAAAATCTTTTAAAAGACTTCTTGAAAGGCTTTATTATAGTATAATAGTTTAGTATATTAGAATACTAATTACTAATGCCAATTAGCATAGTATAATAGCTTTATTGTCAAAATTATTAACCCAATTCTGCATTACATTACTGACCCTTTAAAACCACACATTCAGCCGGGCGTGGTGGCACACACTTGTAATTCTAATACTTTGGGAATCTGAGACAGGAGGATCTCAGGTTCCAGGACAGCCTCAGCAATTTAGTGAGGCTCTCAGAAACCTAGTGAGACTTTGTTTCCAAATAAGAAATAAAATCAGTCTGGGGGTGTAGCTCTGAGGTAGAATGCCTCTGGGTTCAATT
>PVJS01023095.1:0-29935 GCA_004027185.1 Glis glis | reverse complement strand
ATCTCGTTTATTAGAAAGCCAAATCCCTCCTTTATAGTAGAGGCAATACAGGAAACTTGCAATCAGTAGGGTGTGGCCCAATGGCACGCGACGGGTCGGGTCACCACGCTCCCCTGTAACCTATCATAGGTAGAGGCACCTGTCGTCTGTGAGCACGGAAGGAGGTAACTGCCTATCATAGCCCTCCTGAGGCTAGGTGGGGCTATCTGCGGGACCTCCCTCCGAGGAGTCCGCCAGCGCCATCTTTGCCATTAATATGCTGAGTTACTGCCATGTGGGAGAGGCCCGGTACTCGGTACTCTAGAGCAGGCTTCTGCTAGTCCACCAGGCCCTTTCATGGCACCGCACATGGTAATTTCAAGGCCAGCACATGGTAATTTAGCATGACCCTGTTTCAAAATAATCTTTTGTCTTTTAAAAAGTGCTCTACTAGGAGTGATAGAGCATTCCTGGGTTCAACCACATCCATACAAACACACACACACACAAAAAGAAAGGAAAAGAAGAACAGAAAAATAAACGAAGTACATAGCTATACTTTCAATAAGCTTGTCTTAGTCTGTTTTCTGCTTCTATAACAGAATACCATAGAGTGGATAAATTTTAAGAAAATAAGTTTATTTGGCTCACAGTTCTAGAGGCTGAGATGTCTGAGAGCCTAGTGCCAGCATCTGGCAAAGGACCACATGCTGCATCATCCCGTGGTAGAAGGCAGAATAGCAATTGAGGCAGAAAGATGATGGGGGCCAAACGTGTCCTTGCACCTGAGTCCACTTTTGTCATAACTAAACCACATCCAAGACTACAGCATTCATCCATTCATCTAACCACCTCTTAAAAGTCCTTCTTCTTAATGCTATTAAGTGGTATTTATGTTTCAACATGAGTTTTAGAGTCAATACTCCAACCATACCAAAGCCCATAAGCGTGTTGCTCATAGTATCACTCATCCTAGAGACATAACCTTTGATGTCTTTGACTCTAGGACCAAAGGAAACTATAAGGGAAAAGATCAGAAAGTCTTGTATTTAGCACAGAAAAGAGAGCAACCAATTCAATACTAATAGTTCTGGGGACATAGAAATCATGGTAACCAATGAGATGCAACCTTCTTTTCCTTCTTAGCTTTGGGTTCTCAGTGCCAGCACTATTGGTCTTTTGCCTGGTGTCCTTTTTGGAAGAAGGTAAAGTCTAATGAATAATCTCAAATCCTGCTAAAGTGAAGATATTATCTAGTTTTTTATTTCCGATCTCTACTCTCAGTTTCTTCCTCTCCACTTTCTCTCTCTCTCTCTCTCTCTCTATCTCTCTCACACACACACACACACACCTCTTCTCATATTCCTTCTCTTCTGAAATCATACACTCTGGAATCAGTACATCTGGTTTAACCATCATCCCAGCCACTTATTAATTGGGGCTTTTATTTAAATGCTTGGAAGTAGGAATGCAATTAACACTGAGATGAGGGGGTTACTTTGAAATTTCAATAAGATAATATGAGTACTGCACTAAGTACAACGACTGAATGCAGGGAGCATACCATGAATGGCATCAGTGATAGTAACTATGTTGATATGGTGACAATAATGATGATACTAGAGAGTAGATATAATAATTGTAACTCCAATGCATGGATTTGTGGAGTAACTGCCACTAAGTTAACTATTTCAGCAAAAAAAAGGAAGTATATCAAATATCTGGCACATGATGTCCTAACCCTTACCCTAACACCGATTAGAGGGAAAGGTCCAGGACAAATGACGACTGGCGAAATCAATAACTCACAGTGTGAGGCATTTAGATATTACCCAACGATAAGAGTCAAATAAGGTTCAGAGTAGATTCAGCGAAAGTGTGTTAACTTTTGGTTCTTGTTTATGTTTTAATGGAACATCAATCAATAGATTAGTCAGGAACACTTACTGAACATTGATGGAAAGGATTCCCAAAGGCAGAGAGAGATGAGTCCTAGAATGTGCTGTCTCTAGGCATGTTTGATCTACCATCTGGGGGCAGTGATTCCTTCTTGATTCACACAAATGAAGGAGATTATGCATGAGACCTATATCATCAATTCCAAGGGTGTGCTAAGAAGGCAAGTCTTGTTTTGAGGCATGAACAAGAGAGATTACTGGGGGTATCATAAGAGTGAGAGAAACCATGAGGGACTCATGTAGAAAAACCAAATGAGCCATTAAAATGATGTTTTTGAAAGCTTTAATGGAGTGAAACAAAGCCTATGGTACAATTTTAAGTGAAAAAAAGCACAGTATTCAAAATTGTATATATAGTAGATAATTTGAAAAATATAAAATCTAGCTGAGCTCAGATTACTATCAGCCCCACCCTGCCAACATACACACATGATGAGGAAAAAGGTTAATGTTAATCATTAATGATGAGCCATAATGTTAATGGTTGATAACATTTGAATGGTAGGACTTAAAATTAATGTTTTTCTTTTCTTCTTTATAATTTCTATTTTTTTAAATTTCACAACACACATGAATTAGCTATACAATTGACAAAAATGAATATCATTTTTAAAGCTTGTTTTCTCCATTTATTATATCTGCCTACTTCACCTAGCTGATTTCTACTGTTAGTCACTAGGCAGGTGTGGACATCAGCCAGACCCTATAATAACCAGCACATAGGAAGGATAGGAAGAAAAAAAAAACCAGAATTAATACAAGTTTGTACCTACAAATGGCACATGAGGGAAGTGTCATTTCGGTGGTGAGTAGAAGTTGGGGTGAGATATGATTAAATACAAAAATCTAGAAATGTCTTAAAGGAAGAATACAGTGGAACCAGGCAGGGAAGGGAATGGTCTGCTTGCAACGCTCACAGCCAGCTGAGGGCAAAGGACGGACAGTGGAGACAGACAGGGCACAGCCCTAGCCCTGAGATGACCACTGAAGTTCAGTAATGAAGCCATCACCCAAAATAAGGGGGTAAGGAGACACTGTCTCCGGGTTTAGAGAAGAGAATTGGCATGACTGGAAGTAAATAAGGAGCAGAGGTTTTTATCCCTGGAAGTGGAAACCTCTGTTAAGAGGCAATTCAAGGGGAATCACCTGTGCTCTAAAGAGGACACAGAGGTTCTTGTTTCTCTGGAGTGCTGGAGGTGCTGAGTCATTCTCTTGCTGCAGCCTGTGTGGCAGGGAGCCGCCGGGCAGTGGCCCCTTCCCTTCTGTGCTCATTCCAGGTAAGCTGGGATGGGAGGGAGGGCAGAGAACTGGACACAGACTGGTGGCCAGTACCTGGCTAAACAAACACAACTCCCTCGGCCTTCTCACATGACCAACAGCCTCCTGCCCACCACTGTTTTTGAAGGGATGATGGGTTTGTTTGTATTCTTTTGAAGAAATATATTTGCAAGTCAAATATGTTATCCTGGTTAGTCCACTCACTAAGCAAATAAAGCCAGAGAGAACAAAATATCTCTCCAGGACAGAACTCAAAGCCAGTCATGTCAGCTTGTTTAAAAAGCTGCTCTGGTTTCTAGACCCTGGAAGGAAGCACTTCCCTCGTGGAGTTACAGTGCTTTAAGGATCTGAGTGTCTATCACTGTAGTGTTATTATTTAAAAGACTGTAGGAAATAGGCTGATGACTTGAGTCTTCTGTTTGGCTCTGCTGTCATGAGAGTTATTACTAATCCAGTGCACACTTCAGAAGGAGTTTAATTACAAAGGAATTGGGGAATTAGTAGGTTATCATCAGAACTTCAAGAGGAGCTTAAACAGGCCAAATATATATATTCTTCTCAAAAAAAGATATTAAAGAACAGCCAAGCTGGCACGGTGGCACATGCCTATAATACCAGTACTTGGGAGGCTGAGATAGGAGGATCACATGTTCAAGGTTAGCACCAGCAATTTAGCAACCCAAAGAGACCCCATTTCAAAATAAAAACTGAAGAGGGCTGGGGTATAGCTCAGAGGTAGAATGCCCCTGGGTTCAATTCCCAGTACAAAAAAGAGTTTAAGAATAGCCAAAGTAATAGCCAAAAATAAATAAAGAAGAAGAAGAAGAAAAAGAAAAGAAAAGAAAAGAATCTTATGTTTAAGATGCTGTGAAAATTTGAGAACATAAGATAATCAAGGATTTCACAATACACTGAAGTCTTCTGCTTCAATGTGGAAAGTGATATTTTATCCCTCTGAGTCTACCCATCTGTGGTCATAAGAGAATTCATTCTTAATTCATACTAGACCCGAAAATGTGTTTGTGACACTAAAATAGGTTTAGTGCTTTCAGTTGGTATATTTTGGTCACTGGTATTGTTATTAAGTTCTTCTAGGTAAGGTAACACATTAGAGAATTTAGCCTTGATTTTTAATTTTATCTGGATACTAAAATTGCTTCCTTGCTAAATTTGATTGAGTTGAAAAAAATATTTTCCAGTGGTTACAGTGGAGGGTGGTTGTCAATGTGTATATCATCAGGGTTCTTGGTAGAATGCAGTCGACATAGATTCTGGATAAATTTGATAGAAGGAAATATTTACTGCAAACATAAAAAGGAACTCACAGAATAAATGGAAACCTGAAGGATCAGGCTTACGAATGAACAAGAATCAAAAGAGCTTCAAAATCTTAGGCTAACACATAGCAATCACCGCATAGCAGGGAAAAACTGGGCAGCTGGATATGAAATGCTTTCCAACTGATGCTGCATTCTAGAATGCAGAGTGAAGATTCAAAGCTTCAGTCTTCCAACTCATGAACATAGGATGGATATCTTTCCATTTGTTTGCACATTACTTATTTGTTATGAGTATTTTGTAGTTTTATATATACAAGTCTTTATAGTTAAGGAAATTGAGGCATTTTATTCTTTCAGATAGGATAGTATGTGGGATTATTTTCCTATTTTTTCAGATATTTTACTGCTAGTTTACAAAAATGCAACTGTCTTTTGTATGTTGATTTTGTTTCCTGTGACTTTACTAAATCCATTTACTATTTATAACATTTTTTAAAATTATTTTCTTAGTGGAGTCTAGGATTTTCTACACATAAGATCATGTCATCCCTAAACAGGGATTGATTTTCCTTCTTTTTCTTTTCCAATGTGGATGGCTTTTATTTCTTCCCCTAATTGCTGTGGCTAGGACTTTCAGTACTAAGTTGGATAAAAGTGGCAAGAATTGACATCCTTGCCTTGTTTCTGATCTTAGAGAAAAAGCTGTCAATTTTTCACCATTGAGTATAATGTTAGCTGTGGGATTGTTATATATGGTTTTCCTTATAGTAACATAATTTCCTTCTAGTTTCTTGAAAGTTTTTTTTAAATCATGAAAAGATGGTGAATTTAATCAAACGCTTTTTCTACATCTAATGAGATGACCAACATGGGTATGAAAAATCAACAATGTCACTAATCATCTGGTAAATACAAATAAAAGCTACAATGAGACATCACCCCATACCTGTCAGGATGGCTATTGTAAAAAAAAAGACAATAAAACTTTGGAGAAATTTGAACCATCGCACTGTTGGTAGGAATGCAAAATAGGACAACAGTATGGAAAACAATATGGAGGTTTTTCAAAAGATTAAAAATAGAACTACAAAGCTGAACTAGCATTATTACTTCTGATTATTTATCCAAAAGAATTGAAATTAGAATCTCAGAAAGAAATGAACACTCTTATGTTTATTGTAGCATTATTCATAATGGCCAAAATACAGATACAAACTAAATGCAAATGCCCATAATATATGAATGGATATGGAAAACATGGTATACACATACCATATTTAGCCTTGTTAAAAAAATTCTGTGATAGATGACAGCATGGATGAACCTTGAGGATGTTATGCTAAATGAAAGAAGCCAGTTCCAGAAGGACAAATACTACCTAATTTCACTTATTTGAGGTATCTAAAATAACCAAATTCATAATATCAGAGTGGAATGGTGATTGTCAAGGGATAGGGAATAGGGGAGTTACTAACCAATGGCCATGAAGTTTCAGTGGAACAGGATGAATAATCTCTAGAGATATGCTGTATAGTGGACATTAATCTATTAGGCATTTAAAAAACTATTAAATGGCGCTGGGTGTGATAGCACATACTTGTAATCCCAGTACTTGGGAGGCTGAGACTGGAGCATCCGGGTTCACGGCCAGCCTCAGCTACTTAGTGAGGCCCTCTGCAACTTAGACTCTGTTTCAAAATAAAGATTAAAAAATAGGGGCTGGGGGTGGAGCTCGGAGGTAGAATGCCCCTGGGTTCAATCCCCGGTACCACAAAAAAAAAAAAATAAATAAATAAAAAACTATTAAATGGCTAGGAGAGGTTAAATGTTCTTACCATAATAAAATGTTTAAAAACAACAATGCGAAAAGCCAAAATAAAGCAGATTGTAAGAGTGGGAAGATAAAGATTTAATGTCCCAGGGGTTATTAACAGAGAGAAAAACGAATCAAAAGGCAGCCCTACCTCACAGCCAGAATATGCACAATAGGCAATTTCCCCAAAGACTCAGGAGGGCATTATTAGCAAGGGTGAATTGAATGCTAGTCAGTCAAAAGATGGTAAATGGTCATTCTGCTTCAATAGTCATAGGAAACTAATGAAGAGAGAAAATTTAGAGACTATTCAGCATAATCCATATTTGATAGTTCTACTACAACAAGGTTTCCTGATTTTAGAAAAAAGTACTAGCCCAAATGTTCTATTAGTGCATCAAATGGATTCATTGACTTTTATAAATATATATTTTTTAAAATTTTAAATAATTTGGCTTGAATTATAAAGAATAAAATGATCATTTTGGAAAACTTGCAAAAAACATAGAAAGAAGAAAAATAATATACTTTCAATCACAATTTCATGAATCAAATTATTGATAAGATTATCCTTATGTTTTCTTTGTATGAATATTTTCCATATGTATTCACTTGTGTATATTCTATTTTGTTTCCTTTTCTTTATAGCAAGAATTCATTTTCAAAAGATATTAATTACAACCCCTCCCTAACTCAAGAGGAAGGTCAGTAAGAAAGTACCCTTAAGGTTTTCACAGTGTTTTTTTTTTTAAGAAAACAGCAGTTTATAACTTTCCTTGTAGAAATATTGGTGGACACATCCCAAATATCACTGATTCTAATTGACCAAAGTGCTTCTAGAAAAATCACATTTCAAAACAACCTAGTCCAGGTAATAAACACCGATCTCATATAAAAGGCAAACATTAATTTTAAAGAGTTTTATATTCTATGTCAGTTTTTCTTCATGCTATTGTCAGGAACTAGGAGATAACAATGATAGGTGGAAAATAACACAAATTCTGGAGTCAGATTGTAACAGGGACTTAGAGGGGCTGACTTTGCTAAAAGCAGTGACCCCTTACTTAGGTCCGCCGGTACCCTATGGGTAACAGAAAGCAAGATAAAGTTTGGCATCTCTGCCTTTATTTTGTATTTTTCTCCTTGATTACCTTAAACTTTGGCAGGTTCCCTGTTCAATATATTTATCATGGAAGGAGTGTTCATCTAAAAACTAGTAATATGAGGTTTATACCCCTAAATTTACCTGACTTATCTCATCCACCTTCAAGCCTGAGGCCAGATTTTTAGAGAGATTTGTAGCATCCTATTTCAGACCCATGGAGTGGTGTCTAGAAATCTTCAGTCCTTTCCTGCACCTTCTAAGAACTGATCCCCGAAGCAGGAGCAATCCTCTCATGAAAACCAAATGGCCCTCTTAGGGGATCACAGGTTTAACAGACAGACAGACAGACGGAGCAGTGGATGGAAATCTCCACCTTGCAGAACCAGAACTGAGAGAATGATCAAGCAGACCACAGGTTGACAAGTAATGATGGACGATGGACACCTCTCACCCCTGCCCCAAGTCTTCCTCTGTTTATACCGTCTGCTCAGGTGGGCAACCTGAAGACATGCTGGATCTCACGTTGTCTTCCCAACATGGCCTCATTGATTAACGTTCTTTTCTTGATCTCTCTGTTTAGATTTAGGGGCAAGTGCTGTATCTAGTTTGTCGGGACCTCCAGAAACAGACCTCTAGTTTAAGATGCCAATAGAAAGATTGTCTTGGTTCAAATCAAAGCATATCTTTACATAAGCTTTATGAAACTGGGAAATATGCTAAATACAAAGAGCCTTAGTTTTTCCCTCTGCAAAGGAGTAATAAATTCTACATCTTAGACTTGTCATGAGTATGAAATGAGATAATTTGTGTAAACCAACTACTATAGTTCCTGGAACATATTAAATTCTCATTTAGTATTAGTGGTATTGTTATATTGGTTAATTATTCAAGAATCTGGGTGGGAACAAAAAGATTTTCCTTAGCTAAGTAATTTTTTTTTTGGAAATCATGATGATAGTTTTAACTTTTGGGAAATTTGCAACATAATTTAATTTAAATTGCTAAAGGCTGTGAAAAGTCCTGTACGTGTCTAATAAAACATTTCCTAAGCCTAATTAACCACACAATCTTTTTGGGTTTCTTTTTTTTTTTTTTTTGCATTGTGCTGCATTGTGCTTCTTCACATCTCTCTTCTCCACCTACTTCAAACACACAGTTCATTCATTCATGGTATAACGATTCAAATTCTCCTTAGAGAAGTAGTAATCTCAAGACAGTATTACAGGTTATAAAGACAAGTACCGCATGACCTCTCTCATATGTGGAATTAAAAAAGTTGATGTAAAGAAGTTGAGAGTAGAATGGTGGCTACAGGGGGCTGGGAGGAGCAGGGCACGGGAAGGTTGATGAGGGGATCCTGGGTTGCAGTTACACAGGAATTCTTGTGGCCTACTGCACAATGGTGAAATGCACTTTTGAACAGTTTCACTTCTTAGGGAATGAGGTGGTCTGGCTATGACATCTGTCCTGTTTCTGGTCCATGTCTGGGATGGCTGGACATTTGTTCTCCTCAAATATGGTCTGAAGAAATAGCTCTCTTAGATAAAGGTGATATATTCTCTATATGAGGTATATATGGAGTCTTGTTTCCTTCTAGAACTCCCATTCCATCCAGAGAACCCCAAAACACCAGGAAAGTCTCTGTCAATGGGATTTTGCATATACTGTTCAAGTTACTGCTGTTAGCTGTAACCAAAATGAGTCTTTTATGCCTTTCTTTTCTTTTTTGCTTTGTTTTTTGCTTTGAAAATGCTAGGATGAACCAATGCCAGTTTTAAATGCTAGGATGAACCAATGTTAGTTTTGGCTAAGTAAATGAAGAGGGATTTCTTTTCTTTTCCTTCCTTCCTTCCTTCCTTCCTTCCTTCCTTCCTTCCTTCCTTCCTTTTCTCCACTTTCTTTTTTGCTCAGTATTGAACTGGGCTGCAGTTTGCAGAGAAATGCCAAGGCTTTTGGCTGATATCGGTGATCCAAGCATGAACAAGTTACTCAAGGCTCTTCCTGGAAAAGTCAGAGTTCAGGCCTGACCTGTGATAGTCATCCTTTCTGTCATAGCTCCTAAGTTCAGAGAGCCCCTGACATTTTAAATATATGTGTGTGTATGTTATATGTGTGTGTATGTTATGTGTGTGTGTGTGTGTGTGTGTGTGTGTGTGTGTAGTTATTGCAGGTATCAGATATTTCCTACACTCCCTTATACTAATCTATACATATGCAGTGTGCTGTGAAGGTAGGTGGTGTCTTCTTCTAGACATTCCTGATATATCTGTATAGTAACTGCTTGTTCCAGATCTAGTTCAGGCACAACTATGAAGTCTGAGAAGATCCTATATTCTTTCTCTGTTCAGAAGTTTCTGGTATCAATAAACATGTTGTTACTAGCACTTTATGTCATTAATGATGTAGGTTAGCATGTGTCCTTTGCCACTGTAAATAAAGAAAAGTGATTAGAGAAAAAAAAACTATTGTAAAAAACCCTAAACTCACTTGGACCAATGGACTGTGGCCTGACATCAGAGGTCTGCCTTGGATTATGTCCATCCCTGAGATCAACCACCAAGAGTCAGTGTGTGTGATGAGGTGGGTAGCAACATAGTAAGTGTGGGAAAAGGGGAAGAGAAGTCCTAAAAAGGAAGTGGCTCGTAGAAAATTCTAGAGGTCCATTTTGAAGGAAAAATAGTGAAAGAAGAAACTTGGATCTAGGTCCAAGACAAATAACATAGGAATTAAAGACTGAATTAGTAAAGGTTAAGTGTAATCAAAGACTTCAGTAAGTTCTGATCATGGCCTAAGATAGCCCATCAGCTTATTTGACTTAGGGCCAGTCCTCTAGTTCAGATTTACCTGTGCCAATCTATCTTGTCCTTATGCTTGAGCCACACAATGTTATAAATACCACCAAACATCCATTATGAATCTTCTTTCAGAAATATTTTGCACAAAGCCGGGCGTGGTGGTGCACGCTTGTAATCCCAGTACTTTGGGAGGCGGAGACCAGAGGATCCGGGTTCGCGGCCAGCCTCAGCTCTCTCGTTCTCTCTATCGCTGTCTCTCTCTCTCTCTCTCTCTCTCTCTCTCTCTCTTTCTCTCTCCCTCTCTCTCTCTCTCTCCTTAGTGAGGCCCTCCACAACTTCGTGAGACTCGGTTTCAAAATAAAGTATAAAAAATAGGGCCGGGGGCGTAGCGCGGAGGTAGAACGCCCCTGCGTGCAATCCCAGGTACCGCAAAAAAAAAAAGAAATATTTTGCACATAGTCCAATATTGCCCTTCCCAAGGAAGCATAGTAGGGTGATACTATAGATTGATCTTAAATGTTCCCCTAAAGTCCATGTATTAAGATCTTGGTCCCCAGCCTGTGGTGCCATTGAGAGTTGATGAAGCCATTAAAAGGTGGACCTAGGGACAGGTCTTTATATCATTGGGGATGTGTCCTTGAAGGGGATAGTGGGACCCTACTCTTCTCCCTCTCTGTTTTGCTTCCTGGCTATGCAGTGAGCAGTTTTGCTACATCATGCATTTCTGCCATGATTTGCTGCCTCAACCAAAGCAATAAGCCAACTGACCATGGACTGAAACCTTGAAAACTATGAGCCAAAACAAACCCTTCCTCTGTATAATTTGATTGACTCAGTTATTTCTTATAGTGATGGAAAGCTGACTAGCATAGATGACTTTAAGATTTTTTCTTGATAGTCTCTGCAACTACTTGCAATTATATTTTTATGCATGTAATTATTTGTCTATTGTGTATCTCCACCAATAGGCTTTAAGCTCCCTGAAATTCATGGTCTGTATTCCTGCTGATCATAATTTCATCTCCAGGGCTTAGTATAATGCCTAACACTTTTGATATGCACTAAATGTCTGTGGGATGGATAAACTAATAAGCCTAACTTGCATTCCAGTCACTTCCTGGATATATCGTGTTATGTCACACTCCTCCCCAGATTCTCTGCGCGGAAAGCTCTTGCTCAGGTGTTATGACCACTCAGTGTTTTCTTCCCTGCTACACTTTCCCAGACTCCCCATTACTCCTTGGAAAAACAGAGGCTTCCTCTATGTGACCCTAACCACCATGAGCATATACCCATATTGGCAAGCCATTGAGCTTTATTGAAAATTATATTTCTATTATCTACTCTCATGGTACTCTGTGTTCTGTACAGGATGGCTTTGAATCAACAACTAGCAAAGTGCATGAAACATAGTAAGTAGCTAGTAAATATTTCTTAAGTGGATGAATGAAGTGAGAAAATAAAACTTTATCCCTGAAAGATAAGATCTACAGATTCCTTTATTTTATAAATGAGAAAATAGGAGTACAAAATATTATTTATCTTCTAAGTCAACTACAATGTGAACTGTGTGTCTATTTTGCCCATCATTATATCGTGTGTGTGTGTGGGGGGGTATTGGGGATTGAATTGGGGGCATTCTACCATTCTACCTCTGAGCTACACCTAACCCTATTTTTTTAAATTTTTAAATAGGGTCTTGCTAAGTTGCTGGGCTGGTTTTGAATCTGTGATCCTCCTGTCTCAGCCTCCCAATTACTGGGATTAAAGGTAAGGGTTACCACACCCAGCCATTATATCCTTAATTCCTTATGTTTAGCACAGCATGTATGTCTAATAACTAATACCTAAGGGTTAGAATCCAAAATATCATAATTAATTAGCTGTAGTGCTAGTTTAAGAAAATACTCAAATACCATATTTGCCCTCTATATTTGCAGTATGTCCTGTTGAAGGCTGCTCAGTGCCTTCTGTATTTGTTTTTAGTAGTAAGGAAAAGCCTTTATACATTTCCAACTTAATAAAACAACCCCTCTTTGACTCTGTTTTTTCATTTTTTCTTTTTTTTTTTTTTTGCGGTACTGGGGATTGAACGCAGGGGCGTTCTACCTCCGCGCTACGCCTCCGACCCTATTGTTTATACTTTATTTTGAAACCAAGTCTCACGAAGTTGCGGAGGGCCTCACTAAGTAGAGAGAGAGAGAGACAGAGAGAGGGAGAGAGAGCGAGATAGCTAAGCCTGGCTGCGAACCCGGATCCTCCGGTCTCCGCCTCCCAAAGTACTGGGATTACAAGCATGCGCCACCACGCCCGGCTCATTTTTTCTTTATTCTAAATTCACTCTCCCTCCCTCAAAAGACTGGTATAATCCAAACTCTCCAAAGACTTAGCTCAAATGCAGATCAAACAGTTCACTCTGAGTAAAGAGTAGCTACAACCCTGGTTCTGGGGAGGCAACCCAGGTCGGTGAATATTGATAGAGAGCTGGCAGAGAAGCTTGTGTGTTTCCTTGTCCATCTGTAAAATGCCCCCACATCTTTTAAAATCCATCTCTAGCATCATGTGCAATACTGGTTAAATAAATTATAGCAGTTTTTCACACCGAGAGATTTTATAGTCATTAGGAATCTTTCCAAGAATTTTCAAGGAGTTGGTAAAATAGCATAAAATACTAGGTGATGATTTTGTAGAGAAAATTTTACCTACCATACAATCTTGATTTTGAGATAAGTGTATAAGAAAAAGACTGAAGAAACCACGTGAAAATATTGAGTGGTTCTCAAAAGTGGCAATTCTCTAGTGACTTAAAATTGTCTCGCTCATATTTTTCTCTATTTTCCAAATTTTTTCCAAGGAGCATGTGATCAAACAAAATTAGTGTTATAAGATTTAATCCCAATCTAGTGCTATTATGGTTTAGAAAAAGAATGTTCCCTGAAAGAGCTCATGTATTGATGTTCAGAGCTGATGTAAATGGGGGTGGTAATCCCATCAGTAATCATGAGGGTTGTAATCTCATCAGTGGATAAATCCATTGTAATGGATTTATTGGGCAATAACCTAGGCAGGTGGAATGTGGCTGGAGGAGGTGAGTCCCTAAGGGTGTGGCCTGAAATCCCCTTGCTTGCTCTCTTGCTTCCAGCTTCAGTGATGTGAGAGCTAAGCTCGCTCTCTCTCTCTCTCTCCCTCTTGTCTTTCTCTCTCCCATCCTTTGAGCTCTGCAGATATAATCTGCCTAGCATGGACTGAACTGCAGAACTGTGAGCAAATAAATATTCCTTCCTCTAAGTTGTGGTGGTCAGGTGTTTTGGGTTATAGTAATGACAATGCTGACTGAGACAAGTGCCAGGAAAGGATGTAGGATTAATCATTAATACACCAGCCTGGCTTTGTTTCATTACTTTCCCCCTCCAGAGGCAATTTCCCTCAAGTTTTTTCTCATTGTGAAAGAAAAGGCTTTGTCTCCATTCAAAAGACTTTCAAAAATAAGAGGAGAGACAAGTTGGAATGGTGAAAAGGGCATGAGGTTTTTGCAATAAGAAAGATTTGAGTGTAGTCCCAGGTTTGCCTTTTATCATAAAGATGATCTTCACTAAGTTGGGTGAGCTCTCTGGTATTCATTTATTAGCAAATTAGAATTTCTGAAGAGAAGCTGGGCGTGGTGGCACACTCTTGTAATCCCAGTACTTGGGAGGCTGAGACCAGAGGATCCGGGTTCGCGGCCAGCCTCAGCTACTTAGTGAGGCTCTCCACAACTTAGTGAGACCCTGTTTCAAATTGAGAATAAAAAAATAGGGCTGGAGGTGTAGCCCGTAGGTAGAATGCCCCTGGGTTCAATCCCCAGTGCCAAAAGAAAAAAAGAATTTCTGAAAAGAAAAAGAAATATGTGCAAAGAGGAATAGATATGGTATTTTGGAGTTAGGATGGACTGGGATAGCCATTTAAATTGTGCTAGGTAATGACCCCGAACTCTTAAGTGAATCAGAAACAACCAGAGTTTATTAGTGACTGTTAGGACTTGCAGTATGCTTGGCCTTGAACATCAACGCTACTGAGTTGAAACTTGACTTCAGTTACAGGTGGCATAAGGAGTGTGGTAGAAGTGGTTGGCTTGGGGAAGGGAATCCAAAGCTGAAAGGTAACAGGTTATACACACAGTGATATAGGTTTCTACTCAAATATGTCAATCTTGCTTTCCCTTTAGAATTACTTGGGAGCATTTTTGAAAACCATTGATGACAGTGATCTCTCTCAAATCAATGATGGTGAAGAGGTGAGATTTAGGCATTCATCCTTAAAAAAAAAAACAAGGTCAGGTGATTCTAAGGTGCAGATATATTTAAGAACCACTGAGTTATGCTTATCTTCAATCTTTTCCTAGGAGCTAGAAAGGTGGCTTCTGTCTAGCATTTATTTCCCCATAATATAAGAATGTTTACAGCAAGAAGGCAATAGGGAGGGGTGAGGAGCAGGACAAATTGGAGAGTACATGCCCTATCTTAGAAAACATCTGCTACTCACCCAGCTCCTGCCAATTGTCAGGTAGAATACTGGCTCAGTGTTGGAGATCTTCATCTTTATAAGTAGAAGACAGAACTCACTATTTTTAATAATATAGCCTGTGTTTTAAATGATGACTCAATTTCTTTTTCTTTTTTTTAACACTGTGTGTGTATGTGGGGGGGCAAACTATTGTGTCTGTGGGCCCAGCCAACCTTCTAGCCAGTGGTTTGTAACTTTTGACTTAAAACATATTTTAGGCCTCGATCATAGAACACTTGGAGGGACCTGAAGAATGGGCTATTCCAGTAAAATAGACCAGCTATGAAACAGAGGTTATCTCCGGGCTGTGGAGACGGCTCTTGCCTTCGCACAAGGGATACAGCACCTGCACTGATGTTGGCAGCGCTGAGTTTTAAATAAGCCTGCTCACCTGGTTTGGGCTCGTGCCCAGAGGCCTTAGCCAATGCCTGCAGGAGCCATGACGATAATTCCTGACACACTGGTGCTAACATATGTAAAGTGCATATCACAGCACCTGGACACAGGAGATGTGTAATCAATGTTTGCTTTCTCAGCACCCCTACTTCATTCACTCCTTTCTCTCTCCCTCCCTTTCCTTTTGCCTTGAAATATAAGCATTTGGCATGTCACTTTCTCCCCAGGGTAGTCCTGGTCCAGACAACAGAGGCTCCTGCTGCTGTCACTGTCTTCAGAGTGTTTGAATGTAGGATTTAAACCTTGACTGAGAATCTTGTCCTTTTCTACATCCCAAGATCAGCAAGTGATTCTAACAGCCTGGTAATAAAGCAAAAGTGCAAAGTGTGTATAAAAGAAGAGCGATGTGGCAATAGTTGTACAAATGTAAAATACACGTTCCCTCTGATATGGGAATTCATCCAGGAATTGTTCTATCAACAGGCTTATACATTGACTCAAAGAAATTGTTTTGGAATGCTCAAAGCAGACTGTTTTGTGATTTCAAAAATTAGTGACAACCTAAATATTTATCAGAAGGGAGTATAAATTATAACAGTGGTGTCCCTCTCAGTTGGTAATGTCTACAGACATTTTTTGTCATCACAACTGGGAGATGCTATGGCCTGTAGAGGCCAAGCATCTGCTAAACATCCTAAATGTACTACGGTGCACGTGACTGCACCTCCAAAACAAAGAATTATCTGATTCAAAATGTGCATAGTTCCATGGTTGGGAAGCTCAGTGTCTTTTCTGGTTCTGAAGGGAAAGAGGGAACCCTGCATATCCTGACAAGGACTTCCTTAATCCCTCCCTCCCTCCCTCCCTCCCTCCCTTTCTTCCTTGTAGTACTGGCGATTAACTCCAGGGGGAGCTCTACCACTGAGCTGCACCTCCAGCCCTTTTTATTTATTTTTGAAATTTTGAGACAGGGTCTTGCCAAATTGCTGAGCCTGGGCTCAAATTTGGTGATCCTCCTGCTTCAGCCTCCTAAGTTGCTTGGATTACAGATGTGCACCACTGCGTCAGGCTGGACAAGAAGTGATCTTGAAGCACATTATTAAGAGAGGTAAGGCACTATCTACTCCCAGTTGTGTACCTGAGAACTTACACATACACACACACACACACACACACACACACACACACACGTACCTACATATACACATAATATATTCATATACTAGCATATGATGCACACATATATGTTTACACATTTTGAGAATATTCCCAGGGGAATGCATTGAAACATTTCCTAACAACTGCTGCTTGTGGAGAGGGGTCTAAAGATCCCCTGCAGGGGAAAGAATTGAATTTTATTTGATTCAATACACTCCTGTACTGTCTGAAGTTTTCAGCAAATCAAGGAATTTCATTTTCAGTCAGAACTTAGATTTTGTGGTTAGAGTTGTTTAGTAAAATGAGTCAAGCTGCAACGGGACAGCGGCCGATGTGTCTCCTCTTCCTCCGCCTTCCCTTCCCCTCCCTCCCTTCCCTCCAGAATGCCATCCTTTTGCTTGGATGCCAGCGTTTTGCTCTGACACAGTGGTCTCCTAGGCAAAGCACAGCTACCCGTAATTTTTGCTTTAATAAAAATTTAATTAAAATGTAAACTCTCTTAGGAAGATTTATGCCGTAAACCTTGTTTTGCAAATTCTGTTATGTAATAAGAGATTGTGTCGTGTGTAGTGGGATTTTATGTATGGAGTGTTCTGGAGTCAGGAAGACAGTTCTGGAGCTGCTGGAGTGATGTCCCAGATGGAAGCATCTCCTCCTCTTTCCTTTTTTGTTTTTAATAAACTGTTGTGTTCATATTTAAGGTATACAGTAAGATGGTATGGGAAACATCTAGATAGTACAATGGTTACTATAGAAAAGCAAATTTACAGATCCATCATGCCACACAGCTAATCCTTTTTGTTGTTGTTGTTTACTTTTGTGACAAGAACAGCTAAAATCTTCATTTAGCATAAATTCCAAATACAGTGCAATTTTCTTAACTATAGTCAGTCATGTTGTACATTAGATTTCTAGACTTGTTCATCCTTCCTTCATGTCTGCTACTTTCTACCCCTGACCGCATTTCCCCTTTCCTTCCCCACCCCTGGTAACTGCTGTTGTCTTCTCTGTCTTTGTATATTTTACCTTATTTAATATTTTAGATGCCACCAATAGGTGAAATCATGCACTAATCTTTTTATGTGTCTTGCTCATTTTTAGTTAATTAATTAATTTATATATATATATTTATTGGTGCATTGAAATCATACGTCTTACTTATTTTTTGCTTAGCATGATGGTCATCAGATTATGACAAATGGCAAGATCTTGTTCTTTTTCACCATTGAATAATATTCTATCATATATATGTTCTTTATCCATTTGTCCATCAACAGATACTTAGGTTGTTTTCTTGGCTGTTTTGAATAGTTATGCAATGAACATGGGGGTTCAGGTATCTTTACGAGGTGGTGATTCCATTTCCACTGGGTACTTCCTCATTAGAGGGATTGCTAACTCATATGGTAGTTCTATTGTTAATATTTTTAGAAACAACCATGTAGTGTTCCATAATGACTATTTCAATTTGCTTTGGAATCAGCATTGTGCAAAATTTCCTTTTCTCCACACCCTCACCGACACCTGTTAACATTGACTTTGCTGATAGCTGTCCTACTGGATGTGAGGTGGTATCACATAGTGCTTTTGATTTGCATTACCCTTCTTCTTTGCTCTTGGATTGTGTCTTGAGGAATATCCTCTGGAGACTCTACCTCTTCATGCGCATGTTCAAAGCACTCACAAAACTTTACAACAGATGAGCTCAGCAATATGTCCTGCAGGCTCTAGGGAAGCATCAATATTTTGGGTTTATTCTTTACAGTCCTCTTTTGTTTCTAAAAGTTTCCAGTCGATCCTAATATTAACAACCCTACCTCTAATTCCAAGAACCAATCATGACATTTACCAATTAATTGATAGTCATTCTATATAAGAAACACTAAAAAAATTGGAGAATAAATACCCAATAAATTGGAGAATAAATACCCAATAAGTAAAATAAACTAGATTCTTCAATTGCCATCTACAAAGGAGAAAATAATCTGTGACTGGCATAGTTATATAATTTAACAGAAAGAAAAAACTTAAAGGACAGACGTGTGGGATCAGAGATGTTAAATAACACTGACATATAAAGGGCTATATGAGTCCATCAGCATTTATACTGTGCATATTTAAAATCTTTCAAGGCAGTAAATACTTTTTTAATATGCCACTTCTTTACTATGTAAAATAGTCTTTTATAGATTGGCCTCTTGGTTGATATCAGCCCTTCCAATCAAGCATCCAATTGTAATCCTGGCTCCCTCCCTTGAATCGTTTTCACTAGTTGTATATTAAATATACAGCCAATACCATATAGTTATGATCTCCATCTGCAGACTCCAATGTTTTCAATGGCCTTAGGAAGATTTCCTTTGGGTACTTTGAACAGAGACAAAATAGGCAATAGACTATCCTGAAGCAATTATAAAGCTGGGTTGTTCAATTTTGTATGGTGAGAATTCATTTGCCTTACTCCTAACCTAACATCACTTCAGATAAATGCAATAAAAACTATAGGCTCAGACTCAATCCTGGCATCATGTATCAGAACATTGTATCTTATCAAAAACATTTTCTCAGGTGAAATAAGCTGCCTATAGTTACAGAAATGCTTCAACTGTAAATGTGATCGCCATAAAAAAATCACATTAGCGAAAGGTCTACCATTTAGAGTCAAAAAAGCCATCTAACATGCTCTCCAAAAGCAAATTCAGTTTCTACTGGTGAATCCCAAAATTAAAATGCTTTTCAGTGAGCCAAATACTATGGGTAACATCACCATAATTACTTATCTCCTGTGACCAATACAATAGTCTCCTAATTGTTCTTCTTTAGTAGAGAATACCAAACCTTTCCCAATTTGCCTTAATGCCTTTGCCAGTATAATCTTTCCAAATGATGGTCTCATCTGGTCACTCTCTAGTTTAAAATCCTGACTCTTCACTGAGATCCTCAGGGAAAATATTCATAGATCTTCCTCAGGAAACAAGCAATGTGTTCCATAGTCTTACTCTAGACACTTTTTCCAACTGCCCTCTCTGTACTCTCCCACCTTTATCTTATACTTCAGTGATACCTAAACATTTGCAATTTCCTGGATAGTTCTGCTACCAGAACTATAGTTTCTGCTCTGAGTCAGAAATTAGGGTCAAGAGAGAGGCATTTGTCTCAAGTGCAAAATGTAAGAGGATGCCTGCCCCCCCAAAAAAAACCAAGTAATCACTGTGAATAATATTTGATGCGATATTTTTAACAATCAAATGGACCTATCATATGATCAGCTATACCACTCCTGGGTATCTTTCCAAAGGGACTGAAGTCAGACTATTATAGTAATACATGCATATCCATGTTTATAGCAGCACAACTCATAATAGCCAAATTATGGAACCAACCTAGGTGTCCATCAACAGATGAATGGATTACAAAATTATGGGATATACACACAATGGAATTCTATTCAGCAATAAAGAAGCACAAAATTATGTAATTTTCAGGAAAATGGATGGACCTGGAGAACATTATGTTAAGTGAGATTAGCCAGTCACAGAAAGTGAAGGGTCCTATGTTTTCTGTCATTTGTGGAAGCTAGGGAGTAATCAGGATACCAGAGGAGCTTCAGATAATGAAGGAGAAACTCCAGCAGAGTGAGGGAGGTGGTCTAGGGGAAAGTAATGGGAAGGGGAGGAGAACTAATGAGATAATCACTTCCATTAACATTATGTACATATGTGAGAGTACCAATGCCAATATTAATATCATGTATGGAGAAGGGGGGAGTGGGGACGGAGGCAAGGGAAAGCTCATCCAGTGCTGTGTGCCTGTATGTCACTGTCACTATAAACTACATTATGATGTGAGACTATAATGCACCAACAAACATATATATATATATATATATATATATATATATAACAAATGAATGCAAAAATCTGTAGTGAATGAATTATCAAATTAATGTAAATATACTATAATATTGGAAGCATCAAAAATACTTACCTACTGATAATCCCTCCTCCTGCTTTGCATGTCTGCTCTGTGTTTGCTAACTGTATTCATCTTACTCATCTTTCAAGAAAAGCCTCTTCAAGGAAGCTCTCTCTGATTTTAACCTCTTCAGAGAACAAAACAAAAAGAAAACTGGGGGCCACTTCTGGACCTATCATGGTACCTTGTAGATTCTTCTATTGTTGCACTTATCACCTTGTATTTAATTTTTTTGGTTGGTTACTTGATTATTTATTTCTTTTTTATAAACTTTTATTGATGCATTATAATTATATATCACAGTGAGATTCAAAGTGATATACTCATAGATACACACAGCAGCTGATGTATTTCCCTCTGTATTCTACCCAGCTCCCAGCTCCTCCCCTCCCGGTTGCTTATTTATTTCTATACTAGCTTGTACTAAAGAACTTTAACAGATGTGTTAGAACACATATCTGTTAAAGGCACTACGCTGATTCTATCTGACATCTCTTCTAGAGACTTCTAAGATGACCACATGATCTCCCCACTCCTGATGTTATGCCCATGACAAAGCTACATTATATGACAATGGTCAAATACGCATGCTCCGATTAGGTTTTATTGATAAGACAAGGATAGAGGAATTTTGCAAATATAGTTAAGTTCCCAAATCAATTGAATTTCATCAAATGGAAGATTTTCTGGGATGTCTCTGACTTGTTCAAAGCCCTTCAAAAGAGGGTTTGGGCTTTCCCTGAAATCAAAGGCTATCCTGCTAGCTTGAAAGAGCAAGTTTCCATGAGTTCTACAGGAAATAAGTTCTATCAAATAACTGCGTGAACCTGGAAGAGAAGCCACAGATAAGAGCACAGCCCCAGCCCCAGCTAACATCTTGGTTGTATCTGCGTCAGATCCTGAAAGAAGGACCGAGCTACTCTCGCTCTCCTGTGTGCTCTGACTCCTGCCCCACAGACACTATTTTAAGTTGCTACATCTTTACAGGCTTTACTATGAAAAATATAAAACTAATACAGAAAATGTTATAGTATCTCCTAAAAGAAGTCCTTGCATTATAATTTATCATTTAACCTTTAATCTGTTATACCAAGCCTAGATTTATCTTTATAAAGAAGAGCTAAGAATGTATTATTTTCTATACAGAAACTTTCATTCAATAGCTACCATTTTTTTCACAGAATAAAGCAAAACTCCATATTGCATATTCTCAACAATCTTCTTCCAACCTATCTTTCTAAACCTCCCTCCTACGATTCTATAAAATATTCTCTTCCAGCCAAACAACATTCTTTCTTTTGAAAAAATACCCTAGACAATTCTTCCCTCTGCATTTTTATTATATCTACTAATTATAGCCTAATATTTGATGACAAATTCCACCAATTATTCAGGTCTCGATCTTAATTTTTGTATTCTTTTATTATTATTGTTGCTTTTGAAGGTACATGTTCTTCCTCAATATAAAAACTTCAAGTTAAGTTAGACAAAAGAAAAGCATTTCTACCCCAATTCTCCCTTGTAAAACCAACGGAAAATAACAAAGAAGAGAAAAAGAAAAGCAATAAATGCCTTCTATAATAGAATATATCCACACTGTCATTCCCTAAACTGTAAATAATCATTGCCAAATATGAAATCCAGGGAAGACTTTAAAACAGATAAATATCCTTACAGAACTTGGAAAGCTAGAAGAGATCTTCAGAATTGAGTAGAGGGTAGATTTCTTTCTTTCTTTTTTTTTTTTAATGGTACTGGAGATTGAACCCAGGGGCATTCTACCTCCAATCTATATCCCCAGTCCTTTTTATTTATTTACTTATTTTTTTGGTTTTGAAACAAGGTCTCCCTAGGTTGAAAGTCTCACTAAGTTGCTGAGACTGACTTGAACCTGTGATTCTCTTGTCTCAGCCTCCCAAATACTGGGATTGATTACAGGTATGAGTCACCATGCTCAACTAGCTGGATGTATTATTTTGAGGGGTGAATTTATTGACTTCTTATGTAGTACATGTTGATGTTTTTAATAGTTGCAGTGAGCTTTTTTTTTAAATTACAGCCTCAGAGAAAGGGCTATGTGTTAGTATGAGTCATATATGCACACATCCATATGCAAACAATATATATATATATATATATATGTTCATATATGATATATATATATATATATATATATATATATATGTTCATACAATTCTTTTTTTAATGAGGAACTGGTTTGTATAATTATGGAGGTAGAGATGTACCACAATCTGCTGTCCACAAGTTGGAGACCCAGGAAAACCAATGGGGTAATTTTCAGTGTGAGTTCTTAGTCCTGAGAACCAGAGGAACCTATGTTGTAAACCCAGTCCAGGGACTGGAGAAGTTGGAATGGAATGTCTCAATTCAAGCAGTGAGGCAGCAAAAGAGGGGCAAATTCCTCCTTCCTCCACTTTTTCTATGTAAGTCTTCAATGTATTGGATGATGGCCATCCATACTGGGGAAGGGTGAGTCCACCAATTCAAATGTTAATCTCATTCAGAAACACTCTCACAGAAACACCCAAAAATAATGGGAAACTTGGAAACCCAGAGACTAGTCAATTTAACAAGTAAAATTAACCAAAACAAGTGTGAATACTAACTTTTCCAGAATCTGGTTGCAACTGAGGTAAGGTGGATGGCAAATGAGGGTTAGCAGTCACACCTGAACCTGTTGATCTTGCCAGTTTATGCAACATAAGTAATAATCCCACCAAAGCAATAGCTATGGCGTATAAAGTTTTGCTGCAGGACTGGTAGACCACCTATTGGTCCAGAATAAACACATGCTTTGGGGCAGAATGGTAGTGTCAATAGACCTAAACCCAAGGTGCTCCAGTCTTAAGCAAACAGCTGGCTCAGAAGAAATGGTTCAGATTTTTTAAAACAATATGAAAGTATCCAATGTGGAAACTATACAAAGACTTATCTAGTAGATAAAAGCAAAATCAAAGAAAGTTAAAGTCAGGCACAAATACCAGGAGCATTGTCATAAAAGATAGTTAAAATAAAGGAAAAAAAATTTGTATAAAATCAAAATAATTAAAAAGTTAATGTCATTGATCCATCTTGACTTGACTCTTGTGCAGGGTGAGAGGTAAGGATTTCGTTCTATTTTTCTACAGGTGGATAACCAGTTTTTCCAACACCATTTGTTGAAAAGGCTGTCTTTTCTCCATCCTATGTGTTTGGCACCTTTGTCAAAAATCAATTGGCTATAAATTTGTGGACTTGTTTCTGTTCCACTGGTCTCTGTGTCTGCTTTTTGTGCCAATACTATGCTGTTTTTATTACTATGGCTCTGTAGTATAATTTGAAGTCAGGAATTGAGATGCCTCCTGCATGGTTCTTATTGCTGAGAATTGCTTTGGCTATTCTGGGCCTTTTGTTTCTCCATATGAAATTAATGACTGATTTTTCTAGGTCTGTGAAAAATGCTATTGGTGTTTTGATAGGGATTGCATTGACTCTGTAGATCACTTTTGGCAGAATGGCCATTTTGATGATATTTATTCTGCCTATCCAAGAGCAGGGGAGATCTTTCCACCTTCTAAGATCTTCTTCAATTTCTTTCTTCTGTGTTTTATAATTTTCATTGTAGTGCTCTTTTACCTCTTTGGTTAGGTTTATTCCTAGGTATTTGATAGGTTCTGAAGTTATTGTGAATGGAATTGTTTTCTGGATTTCTTTCTCAGTGGATTCCTGGTTGGCATATATGAACGCTACCGATTTTTTTAGGTTGATTTTGTACCCCGCTACTTTGCTGAATTTGTTAATCCACTCTAGTAGACTTTTGGTTGAGTCTTTTTGGGCCTTCTAAATATAGGATCATATCATCTGCAAATAAAGATAATTTTAATTCCTGTTTTCCTATTTGAATTCCTTTGATATTCTTCTCTTGTCTTATTGCTCTGACAAGAGTCTCAAGGACTATATTGAAAAGGAGAGGTGATAGTGGGCATCCTTATCTTGTTCCTGATTTTAAGGGGGATTCCCATCGTTTTTCTCTATTAATTATGATGTTGGCTTTGGGTTTTTTATATATTGACTTAATGATGTTGAGGTATGTTCCTTCTATTCCGATTTTCTGTAGACTTTTTAACATGAATGGGTGTTGGATTTTGTCAAATGCTTTTTCAGCATCTATTGAGATGATCATGTGATTCATGGAAGTTAGAGCAGAGACTGAAATTACTAGAGTTGGACATAGGTTCAACACTCCAACATATAGGCACAGGCAGAAACTATCTCAATAAGACTTCCAAAGCCCAGGAAACTAAAACAAGAATTAATAAATTGGATAGTATTAAACTAAAAAGTTTCTGCACGTCAAAGGAAACCATCAAGAGCCTAAAGAGAAAGCCTATGGAATGGGAGAGGATCTTTGCTAGTTATCCCTCTGACAGAGGACTAATATCTAGGATATACAAATAACTTAAAAGATTTTACACTAAAAAAAAATAACCCTATCAAGAATTGGGCAACTGAATTGAATAGACACTTCACGATAGAAGAGATACAAATGGCCAATAGATACATGAAAAAATGTTCAACATCATTAGCAATCAGGGAGATGCAAATCAAAACTACTCTGAGATTTCATCTAACCCCAATCAGAATGGCAGTCATCAAGAAGTCAAACAACAATAAATGTTGGTGAGGATGTGGGGAAGTAGGAACTCTCCTGTACAGTTGGTGGTAGTGCAAACTAGTTCAACCACTGTGGAGATCCCTGTGGAGATCTCAGAAAACTGGGAATGGATCTGCCATGTGATCTGGCTATACCACTACTGGGTATCATTCCAAAGGGATTGAAACCAGAAAACTACAGCAATTTATGCATACCCATGTTCATAACAGCACAATTCACAATAGCCAAAATATGGAACCAACCTAGGTGTCCATCAACAGACGAATGGATCACAAAATTATGGGAAACACACACAATGGAATTCTACTCCACAATAAAGAACAAAATAATATCATTTACTAGAAAATGGAAGGACCTGGAGAGCATTATGTTAAGTGAAATCAGCCAATCACAGAAAGAGGGAGGATCATATGTTTTCTCTAATATGTGCAAGCTAGGGAGTAATGAGAATACAAAAGGGCCTCCAGACAATAGTGGAGAAGTCTCAGTGGAGTCAGGGAAGGGGAAGGGGAAGAATGAAGTTCATTAATGGAATTACTACCATTGACAGTGTGTACATATGAGAACATACCAATGCCAATCTCAGTATTCTGCACTGGAGCAGGGGAGGTGAGGGGTGCACCAAGTGCTGTGTGCATGTATATTACTGTCAACTTGAATTTCATTGTGATATGAGACTATAATGCACCAATAAAAGCACATAAAAATTAAAAAATTAAAAAAGTTAATGTTACCCTGAAAGACTTCAAGATATAGATGCAAGTGGTAGACAGAGAGAGAAAGAGAGAAAGAGAGAGAGAGAGAGAGAGAGAGAGAGAGAGAGAGAAAGTCAGTTGGGTGTAGTGGCACACACTTCTAATCCCAGTACTTGGGAGGTTGAAACAAGAGGATTGCAAGTTTGAGGTCAAAACAGTAACCTAGCAAGACCCTGTTTCAAAATAAAAAGTAAAAAGGGCTCAGGGTATAACTCAAAGGTAAAATGCCCTTGATCCAATACCCAGTGGAAAAAAAAATATATATATATCATCATATTCTCTCATATATATATATATATATATATATGAGAGAATATGATGATAGCAGAATTTAGAAAGAAATAGAAGAGAAAATTCAAAATGATTTCAGGTGCTAAAATATATTAAAGGCATTAAATACAAGTGTAGACATTGCTAGAAATGCATTCATGGACAAAGAGAAAGCCTTCAAAAACTGAATAAATTAACAGAAAAAATATTTTTAAAGAATTACAGAGAAAATGATAATCTGAATTACAGTCAAAAGATCAATAATGTTCAGATGTCTCAGATGAAGTAAAAAGTAGAAATGAAACAGGAAAACTATTAAAATATACAATAAAAGAAAAGTTTTGAAAAGAAAACTGAATCTGATGAATGAAAGGGAAATTATCCTTCAGTAAAACTGTATATAGATACAAAAATAATAAATGATAAATAAAAAGAATGAAAGGGTTACCTAGGTAAAATGTTCAATTTATGTCTAAAAGAAGAAACTCAGGGTGGCTTCAGATTTTATTGGTTTCCAACATTTGAGAAACATATGAAGAGCAATGCTACATACTCCTCAGAATAAAAAGTACAATCCAAAAATGTTATATAGTTTTTAAGAACTATGGAGATGTAACACCCATAAGCTCTTATTTAAAAAAATAGTTTATGTGGACTCATTAATAATCCAATTAATGAGAAAACTAAACCTGAAAATAGTAACAGGTAGTAAATCCATTAAAATACTTAAGAAAAAGGAATTGTGGGAATAATGGAAGACAATATAATTATTATACTATATTGCAATTATATTATACTGCAATGTATTATTATATAACTAGTATGAATTTCAATGTGAAAAGGTGAGTTAGGGAAATTTTAAACATCTTGTTTTCTTCTTTTTGTTTTTAATAAACAAAAATTAATTCAATATATAAGTCAATCAATGAAGGTTTTAAAAATTTAAAGGTGTGAAATAACCAAGAGTTAAAATGAAAACAGAATTACAACCAAATCAAACCTGAAGTTTGTATGGAACAAGTAGGCATGGAAACCTGAAAATGAGAATTAACTAATTATGGTATGTTATTTTTTTCATAGGGTGAGTGACATACATGCACACAGCACTTGATGGGCTTTCCCCTGAGTCCTGCCCAACTGCTCCCCTCCCCATACAGGATATTGAGATTGACATTGGTATTATCACATATGCACACAATGTCAATGGAAATGATTCCTTCATTGATTCTCTCCTGCCCCCTTCCCCTAGACCTCCTCCCTAGCTCCAATGAAGTTTCTCCACCATTATCTGAAGTCCCTCCAGTATCCCGATTACTTCCTAGCTTCCGCATATGAGAGAAAACATGACCCTTCACTTTCTGTGACTGGATAATCTCACTTAACATAATGCTCTCCAGGTCCATCCATTTTCCTGCAAATAACATTATTTTGTTCTTCTTGATTGCTGAGTAGAATTCCATTGTGCGTTTATCTCATAATTTTGTAATCTATTCATCTGTTGATGGACACCTAGGTTGGTTCCATAATTTGGCTATTGTGAATTATGCTGCTATAAACATGTATATGCATATATTACTGTGATTTTCTGATTTCAGTCCCTTTGGAAAGACACCCTGGAGTGGTATAGCTGGACAATGTCATGATTTTTGACAAGAAATCAAACATGCTATCTAAAGTTGACACATAGAAAAAGAGATTTAAATATCCTATATAGCCAGGCGTGGTGGCGCACACTTGTAATCCAAGTACTTGGGAGGCAGAGACCGGAGGATCCGGGTTCGTGGCCAGCCTCAGCTATTTAGTGAGGCCCTCCGCAACCTTGTGAGACCCGGTTTCAAAGTAAGTATAAAAAATAGAGCCGGGGGTGTAGCTCGGAGGTAGAACGCCCCTGGGTTCAATCCCCGGTACCACAATAAATAAATAAATAAATATCCTATATAAAAATTTAAAGGCAACTATTAGAAATATTAAAATGATCTTCTCCCATCCCATAGGCTTTCTCTTTAGACTCTTGATGGTTTCCTTTGATGTACAGAATCTTTTTAGTTTAATGCCATTCCACTTATTAATTCTTGGTTTAATTTCCTGAGTTTTGGGGGTCTTGTTGAGGAAGTTTCTACCTGTGCCTATATGTTGGAGTGTTGAACCTATGCCCTCCTCTAGTAATTTCACTATCTCTGGTCTAACTTCCAGGTCTTTGATCCATCTCGAGTTGACTCTTGTGCAGGGTGAGAGGTAAGGGCTTAGTTCCATTTTTCTACAAATGGATAACCAGTTTTCCCAAGACCATTTGTTGAAATGGCTGTCTTTTCTCCAACATATGTGTCTGGCTCCTTTGTTGAAAATCAGTTGGTTATAAGTTGTGGATTTGTATCTTCTATTCTGTTCCATTGGTCTATATGTCTGTGTTTGTGTCAATACCATGCTACTTTTAATACTATAGCTCTGCAGTATAATTTTTTTTATTTAATCTTTTTTATTTTGACTAGTAACATGCATATATTGACTTCTTTTTAATTTTTTATTGTGCATTATAATTATACCTCAGTGAGTTTCAAAATGGTACATTCACAAATGCACATAATATTACTTGATATGTGAAGTCAGGAATTGTGATGCCTTCTGCATGGTTCTTATTGCTGAGAATTGCTTTGGCTATTCTGGGTCTTTTGTTTCTCCAAATGAAATTAATGATTGTTTTTTCTAGGTCTGTGAAGAATACTATTGGTATTTTTATAGGGATTGCATTGACTCTGTAGATCACTTCTGACAGAGGACTAATATCTAGAATATACAAAGAACTTAAAAGACTTTACACTATGAGCCGGGAGTGGTGGCGCACGCTTGTAATCCCAGTACTTTGGGAGGCCGAGACCGGAGGATCCGGGTTCGCGGCCAGCCTCAGCTCTCTCTCTCTTTCCCTCCCTGTCTCTTTCTCTCTCTCTCTCTCTCTCTCTCTCTCTCTCTCTCTCTCTCTCTACTTAGTGAGGCCCTCTGCAACTTCATGAGACCCGGTTTCAAAAATAAAGTATAAAAAATAGGGCCGGGGGCGTAGCGCGGAGGTAGAACGCCCCTGCGTTCAATCCCCGGTACCGCAAAAAAAAAAAAGACTTTACACTAAAAAAAACAAATAACCCAATCAAGAAATGGGCAACTAAATTGAATAGACATTTCAAAAAAGAAGAGATACAAATGTCCAATAGATACATGACAAAAATGTTCAACATCATTAGCAATCAGGGAGATGCAAATCAAAACTACTCTGAGATTCCATTTAACCCCAGTCAGAAAGGCAATCATCAAGAAATCAAATAACAATAAATGTTGGTGAGGATGTGGGGAAATAGGAACTCTTCTGCACTGTTGGTGGGAGTGCAAACTAGTTCAGCCGCTATGAAGATCTGTGTGGAGATTACTTAGAAAACTGGGAACGGACCCTCCGTATGATCCGACTATACCACTCCTGGGTATCATTCCAAAGGGATTGAAACCAGAGAACTACAGTAATACATGCATACCTGTGTTCATAGCAGCACAATTCACAATAGCCAAATTATGGAACCAACCCAGGTGCCCATCAACAGATGAATGGATTACAAAACTATGGGAAATACATGCAATGGAATTCTACCCAGCAATAAGGAAGAACAAAATTTTGTCTTTTGCAAGAAAATGGAAGGACCTGGAGATCATTATGTTAAGTGAGATCAGCCAATCACAGAAAGCAAAGGGTCATATGTTTTCTCTAATATGTGCAAGCTAGGGAGTAATTGGGATACCAGAGGTTCTCCAGACAATGGAGGAGAAGCCTCAGCAGAGGCAGGGAGGTGGTCTAAGGAAAGGGAAAAGGAAAAAGTAAGGTTCATTAATGGAATTACTACCATTGACTAAGTGTACATATAAGAATATACCAACGTCTGTCTCAGTACTCTGTATTGGGAACGGGGGGGGGGGGA
>PVJS01023094.1:0-29936 GCA_004027185.1 Glis glis | reverse complement strand
ATATTACTATGTTCTCAATTTCTATCTGGGTGTATGATCTTCCCCAGAAATAAAGATAAATGACTACACTTCTAAGCCTCTCTCATAAATGTCTGCGGCCATAAAACTGTATCTCAGTCAAGGGGATGTTGTTAGCATAAGATATCAATTCAAAGACTACTGGTTCCCCTTTTTTATGTCCCTTCTTCCATCACACAGCCCATGGCTGGAACTCTAGCTGTGACTTTGTATCAGGAGGAGAAGGGCCATACCTTTACACACAAGGGATGAGCTATAAAGTGTTTAGACTACCCAGAGCTTTGTGGAACCCATTACATTAACCCTTGAAATCTTCTGGCCTTATGTGAGAAAGAAACTCCTTTCTTATTGAACTCATGCACAATCAAATAAAACTCTACCTCAAACATCACGAAAACTGTCTAGTGCCTGGAACTTTAGAGCTAACACGAGTTACTGTTGAATCATTGGAAAGAATCAGAGCCAACAAAGTTATCTTCAATGATAATCAAAGTTCTTTATTTCCTACATTTAATTTCTTACAAGCATTTTGGAAAAATAGTTGTGTCTGCAAAGGTACTTTCGCTGGAGGGAGCTGATATGACCAAACTTTAATCTGAGTGATTATGGAAAAAATATTCCTGAAAAACAACCATTCCATTCAGTTTGCATTTTACACACACTTAACACCCTAAAGGGCAGATCCAAATTGAAAAGCATGGGTCCTTCTCCTTATCTGAAACACCAGATCAGAAGAGAGCCTTTAGCAATTAGTGATCCAAATTCGAGAGATTTTTTTAATCCTATTGGATATAAACTTGCCCATGAATGTGGAAACACATTGAATTTTCTGATAATCTTTTCTGAAGAATATCTTTTTAATTTTTGTTGGTATTTTCTAAGCTATTCTGAGGTCTATTTAGCACAGCTTTCTATCTGTTTAACATTCAAATTTAGACACACATTATCTGTTCTACTCTTCTGAATAATTAACCACACTCTATAAATAAGCACAATCAATTTTCCTGTTATTACCCTTCCAGAAAGCCTTATATAATTGGAATTAACCTACTATCGTCTTATCCTTAAATATATTTTTTGTTAGAAAGAATATACAGCATACGAAATTACAGGCCTTTCATGAGCTAAAGACAAATTTTGTAACTCTCAAATGATATTTACAATGTAAACATCACAGTTATTACATCAGAATAAAATAAATCACAACATTCACAATAACTATATTATATTTGGTTTTGATTTTGAATTTGATGTCTTGAATTATGTAGAACTCAAAATGTAATTACTTTTGACTATCATTTTCCTTCAAGAATTCTGAAAAAGAAAGAATCAGTATTTTAAACATGAACATATTTTTATTTACAGCATCTCAGTTTCATTGACTTATCCCCTCATTGGGTAAGCAGCTATTTCTCCCTGTTCCCTGTCAACCACCTGTCACAAGGGACTGTGGTCTGGTCTAAACAAGCAAGCCCCTTCCAGAGGACTGACTGTCACAGAGAAACTGGAGTGGAGGACTCTCTAATGAGTCATTAATAACCACACATGTGTATGCTTCACAAATGACCAAGTCACAGGATTTGCTGTCCAGAGAATTTGTCCATAGCCACCCTTCCAGAAAGAAAAGCATGAAGGATGGGATTTTGCAAACGAGCTTCCAATCTACAAAGGATGGAAGGATTACTCTGCCTTTATATGTTAGTGTCTCTTGTATTTCTTAATTTGATGGAGATGGCTTCTTCTTATATTTTTTTTTCCCAAGAAGCTAGACATAACTAGCTTTCATCTTTGAGCAAAGGACTTATTTCTCTGAAATATCTACATGTGATAAAGCGTTGTTGGGGGCAGCTCCTGACACTACACCTTTCTCAGAGATAAAGGGGTGAAAGAATCAGTGGACAAAAGTTACCACTCAGGCAGGTGTCTTCCAGACCCCTTGTCCACTCTTGACTCTCTTGAAAACCCTAGCTAATCACATCAGAAACTGTGGTGAGACCGCGAACTGCCTTTAGCCTGCTTGGGGCTAGGTTGACCCAAGCCCCTTGACCTCATCAGGGGTTGGAATCCTGCCACCTTCACGGTTTACAAATAAAGTTTTATTGGAAAACAGCCACTCCCGTTCATTTAACATGTTTGTGGCTGCTTTCATAACAGTGTTAAGGACTTGCAACAGAAACCAGATAGCCCACAAAGGCAAGAACTACTTACAACCATTTGGAGAAAAATATTCCAACTTTTGATATGGTGACAACAGGAATTTCTTTAGGCACTCAACAAGTATTATAAATAGATTTGAATGTGCAAAGAGTAATGCAACATAATCCAGGGAAGAAACATGTGTTATACCCAAGTTTATATAAAAGCTATTTTAATAACGAGCTTACCACTTCACAAAGGAGAAAAACCCATGAATATTTTCTCCACTCAAAAAATATTTTACAGTGAATGCCACTGGGGTCAGAGTGTGTATGCTCACTTCATTGGTCAAAATTTAGCTTTGAATTGTATTCAACAAATACAATTAGACTCAGAGTGCCTTGGTGTTCTTAATGAAAATGAACTATGTTGTAATTTGGTGATATTTCCCTATACTTAAATTAAATGAAGAACTAACACAATTGTTGGATTCAATCTTAAACAAATAAAAGCAGTATGGCTTGATTCTCACCGATAAAGCTCGTTTTTCTCAGGAGTGTGGGTCAGGCTCCTCTGTTTTCTAACTCGACCCAAGCACAGGAATGAGGCCAAGTAATCTAGGACTACCACCCAGACACCAAACTGTTTGGCTCATTGTGAGCAGTTTCTTTATTGTGATCAGAACATTGCATGAATCATTTAAGCTGTTTACTGTGTTGGGGTCCACTTCAAGCACAGGTGCCCTTAGATGAGGTCTCAGGATAAAAACAAAATGATTTAACCCTACGGTGTTTCTTGTGGAGTGACTCTTCCCTCCTTACATAAGTAGGTGATGGCTAAGAATTCAGTAAGAATGCACAGATATACTCACCACTTGCTGCCGGGTTGTCTTCAGATATTGTCATGATTCTCACTAGCTCTTTAGGAACTTCGGAAGCTTCTTTCTCAGTGCTGCAGATCAGAAGGAAATTGTGCACGTTAAGCATCTTAGATGAGGATGGCTCAAAAGAGACAATTATGACATAATGACTGGGCTGTTCTCTGTGCTCTGCAAGGCACGCTAGGGCTCAATAATCATCTTTGAGTTTAGCTATTACCTGTGAATTGTTCCTCAGTTTTAGAGTGTCTAAAATTACTCTCTCAGAATTATAATTTAGTGGGCAAAGAGAGTACTCTTGTCTGATCTCACCTAAACAAAATTATCCTCAATAGACTCTACATACACAAAAATAACTAGAATAAAAAGAGAGACCACTGTACTTTCTATGTATTGTGTCCAAAATCTGCATACCATAGAGAAACATGGGTTTTATAGAACTGAATATAGGAAATGCCTCATGATTAAATTTGATAAAGTAAATGGATTGAATATGCACATGAAAGATGGTCTGGGTATTGCCAAATTGTTAATTGCAGTTTACACGCTTTAAAAATCAACACCATATGATCCAGCTATACCACTCTTGGGTATCTTCCCAAAGGGACTGAAATAAGAATATTATGGTAATACATGCATATCCATGTTTATAGCAGCACAATTCATAATAGCCAAATTTTATGGACCCAACCCAGGTGTCCACCAGATGAATGGACTACAAAATTATGGGATATACACACAATACAATTGTACTCAGCAATAAAGAAGAGCAAAATTATGTAATTTCCAGGAAAATGGATGGACCTGGAGAACATTATGCTAAGTGAGATTAGCCAGTCACAGAAAGTGAAGGGTCATATGTTCTCTCTCATACAAGGAAGCTAGGGAGTAATTGGAATGTAAGAGGGACTTTAGAAAATGGAGGAGAGCCTGCCATGGTGGCTCACGCATGTAATCCCATGCGTGAGGTGGAGACCGGAGGATCCTGGTTCACCGCCAGCCTCAGCTACTTAGTGAGACCCTCCGCAACTTTGTGAGACCCGGTTTCAAAATAAAGGATAAAAAATAGGGCCGGGGTAGAATGCCCCTGGGTTCAATCTCTGGTACCACAAAAAAAAAAAAAAAATAGAGGAGAACTTCAGTGCAGCAAAGGAGGTGGTATTGGGAAGGGGGGGATTAATTAAGGAAACACTTCCACTGACATGATGTACATATGTGAGAATACCAACGCCAATCTCAATATTTTGTATGGGGAAGCAGGGGAGTGGGGAGGGAGCCGGGGGAAAGCTCACCAAGTGCTGTGTGCATGTGTGTCACTGTCAGTATGAACTGCATTATAATGTAAGATCATAGTGTGCCAATAAAAGTATGAAAAAATCAAAACTTTTGATAAAAATCCGTTCCCAGATTCAGCCTAGCCATCATTTTTAACCCTGGTAGCACGGTAGAATCAAGTGGGGAGATCTTAAACAATACCAATGTGTAGTTCTGCATCCCCAAAGGTGCTGAGTCCCTGGCAATTGGTTTGGGGTAAGGCCCAGACAGCAGTATTTTTAAAAATTTCCAGGGTGGCATAAGGTTAGCCAAGGTTGACAATGAGTACTTCGCAGAGGAGACAGAGATCTCCATATGTAGCTTAAATTTTGAAAGTAATTCATAATGTCTCATTTTAGTAAGTTCTCTCTCTGTCTCTCTCTTTTTTTTTTTTTTTTTGCTTTTACCTTCTCTTCCCGTTCAGAATCGAGTTCAAGTATTTCTTCACGGCCATTTGCTTCCTTAGGCGGGTGTAGTTGTCGGTGAAGACTGCGTCCGAGTGGCGTTTAATCTGCGCAGGGTTTTCTGAGCTGTTACTGCTGAGGAATGTGAGGAAAAGGGAATCAAAGAGTTTAGCACGCAGTGGCAAACACACTGATGTTCCAGACCACTTGTTACTGCATCTAGCACGACTCAATTGCAGGCTTGTAAATGATTGATACTTAAGAAAAATAATCCCTTGGAATTGATGAATATGATTTTGCTAAAAAGACATTGCCTTAATCTATGGGCCTGTTATGTTTTACTCAAGACTCTACATTATTTTATTTAGTTAAACTGAACATTGCCAAAGGTTTGTCAATTTTGAAGAAGATAAGTAGCTCATCAACAGTGAAAATATGACTTACAGATTGAGCCCTGATAATATGTTTGATAAAAATAATGAATTTTCTATACCCGACTCGTTTTCCAGTAAGGGACTCAAGGTATTTTCTGGCAGACATTTGCCCCAAGAGCCTACTGAAGTCGTTGGTGAACAATCCATCAGCATGTCTGGCATTTCTACAAGGAAGAAAGGACAGCTATTATTTTGTAAATGGTATTTTAGAATATTATTCTAGCTCAATAATTTATGTAGAAACTTACCATTAAAATGAGATCCAAAAGCAAGTTTTCCTACCACCCCCAAAATGACATTTTCTAGTCATTTATATCAAGATATTCATATTAATGGGCAAATCTTTGGGCTATTATCTCTAGGCCAAGACTAAAAAAATAGATAAATAAATTGTTTTAGAAGTATATTTTACTATTATTCCCTGGTAGAATCTTTAAAACACATTTCTTTCTGAGAAATATTGGTATGAAAATATACTTATAGTTTCTAAATATTTATGGCATACATATTTCTACGTATTTTTTCTGCTACCCTAAATGAAGATATATGTAATGGGAAAATATGTAGATTTGGGCAAGGTCACCAAAATATTTTATCTTTTGTTGCACCTTCTGCCAAAATACTTGAAAACAAAGTACTTGTATCCCAGCATTTATGGAACAACTTTTCCATGCAGGCGAGAAACCTTTTACTTTGTCTTTTCTACAGAGTTACTTGTTCTGTACTGAAAAATGACCCTAGACAAGCAGTTCTGTGAATGGGCAGCTCTAACTTTGAAACATCTTTTCCTTAAAGATGAACCTCTTTCCTTAGTACTTCCTCCATCACAGATTCCCAAGTGCTGTGGTTTTAACAGGAAAGGTCCAGTCTGTGAGGTTGAAATAATGCGTGAGAGAATGTGAGTTACTGATGGGTTCTTCCAGACAGTTGCAACATTTCTACATGAAAATCATGTACAGCTGCCAGAGCTGAGGTAGATCAGGCTGAATGAAGCCAGGATACCAGAGAAACCTGTGGCATTATGATGTAGGAATAGCTTCATGGTCAGATCAAATGAGAACATTTATATTTCTAAAATATGTTTTGTTAGTAAAAACCAAGGAATGAAAATAAGCTCACCGGGGTGCGTCAAAATAGGATGCGTCATTTTCGGCTAATGCTTTTTGCAAGAGGTCAGTGTCTGCTTTGAGTGAAGCTCGATCAAGTTCACTTGCTTTTACAAATGGTGCCTGGTCATCCAAACTACTGGGGAAAAACACACATAATACATTCCTTTCTCAGAAGGTAGTACTCATGGTTTTGCAACCATTCAAAATAAGATATTCAAAAATCTTGGGAAATATCATTCTCTCACAATATGAGAATAGGAGAGTTTGACTTCATGTCTTCTATGATTACTGAGAGTATAAATTGAAATTCATTTTATTAGCCCACAATCTAGATGCCATTTAACTTTTCTAAGCTATATATAGCAAACAAAGGTGCTGCTTAATTCAGTCCTAACAGATTACTAAACAAAGTAGACTTTCTTGGTGTACTTCACTACACCAAGGATAGCTTCATTTTTCAATGTCAAATTTAACAGGTGGAAATATCTCACACAAAACAGAAACTTTGAAAAGCTTTCTAATTAGTATTAAGACTGATAGCAATTCATGTATTTTATTTAGTATCGATTGCCCCAAATATCTCTCAAGAGCTGAGTATTCCCTGCTTTTCTCTTTCTGGGTCCTTATGCTGTGCTTCAAAGATTTACCATGGCATGATATATTTCTCTGCAAGGAATCTCTTCATTTATGAATTGTCACTCAAATTCAATGAATTTTGTGGGGCCTTCTGGTTTCTAACTTTATATATTAACACAACCTCAATAAGCAATGCATGATGCTTATACTGTAAGACTAAAAATTAACTCTGCAGAATTTGGCTGTATTTGTGGATGCATGCACATTTTTAACAACAGCTCACTATTAAAATTGTTCATGTGAATGTTTTCATCATTAGGGTAAACCTCCAAGGAAACCGTCAGTTTCTGAGTACTTTTGTTTCTTTTGGTGAAATAGTAGCTGTTAGTAAGCAACAAGTGATTCTCTGGGATCCAAGCCAAGCAGTCAATGCAGACTTCCACACTCTCCGGAGGTTCACCTGTCCTGATATAACCATTTAGATAAAACCATTCTATTTAGTTGTCAAAGCAACATAGGAGACAGCTTAAAGCAAGTTTCATAGAGCACACCAACAGCTGAGAGAGGATTCACTCCATGGGGCCTAAGCGTACCTGAAGCAAAGAATCGGAATTTAAGCAAAGGAATGATTGGCCTTTAGACACAACGATACCTGTAAACTGGAAGGGAAAGTCAAGCTAACAGAGTTGTGATTTACTATTTGTTCATTTAACATACATCTATTTTACTTCAGATACAAGGTTAAATATGAGTTATGCTATGCATTATGAGTTTGACATGTGTAATACAACATATCAAACTGTAAAACTAAAGATTTTTAGTTCAAACCAAGTACATTGCAGGGGAAATGTGTCTCAGTGGAACAGTTATCCCACCGTTTTTAATATTGACAAAGTGATTCTACCTAGATATATTTCTGTCCAACATGATTCTATACATATCTCACTAATAAACTACTATCTTCCAGTTATTTACTGATTGCTCTTGGAAATGAACTAAAATGAGGCTGGAAACAGAACAACTCTATTTCCACCATAATTGAATTGGACTGAGAGGACAGTGCATCAGCGCTTCCCACTCATCTAACAGTGACTTTGGATGAAAGTCAAATCCTACCATCTTTGGCGACGCGATCCACCCTACATGTGAAACTAATCACTGATTCTCTCACATGCACAGGCTCGGGAGGTGAATTCCAGGACTCAGAACTGTCATGCTGCCGTGATGTTGGAAAAGAACTTACTCAACGCATCAATCAAAAGATTTAGCTAAGAAATCCATACTTGAAAACATAGCATTGTCCCAAGTAAGTTGTCCTGTAGATGAAGAAAGGAATGTTTGCCTGTCTCCATTGAAAGTTAATTTCTCTCAGAAGGAAACTGACCTTAGGGCAGAATCTGATTCAAAGAGGGGCCACGCCAAGGTTTGGGAGAAGATCACGCTGAACAGCAGGAGGAGCTGGGGCTTGCTTCTGCCTTCCATGGCTGTGCCTCTAAAGAGGGAGAATCACATTAGCTCTTTCCACCACACCTGTCACTAGCAAGGTAATTCTGAGTCCAGCAGTATTTCTGAGGGTCCTTGCCGAGTTGGGAAAGGGTAATTTTCCTTTCCCAGAAAGAATTCATCTGCAGTATGATTACCTTTTAAGTAAAGAAGATTTCTCTTGGTGAAAGGTGTATAAATAAGAATTAGGATCCTTTTCATTTGCTGCCTATTTCTCACTAGGAACTTGCTTGGCTCAAGTATATATTGAATGCCATATGTTTATTGTGCTGGAAAAAACCCTGTAGACAGTGTTTTTATAACAAAACCATAGCAGCTATGTTTAGTAACTTTTCTGGTTAAGTAAACAGCTTCAAGAAGTTGATCACTTTTTCTACCTTAAACTTTAAGTTTCTGGTTACTATGAAACTGAGGTATCTCCCATTTAATAATTCTACTCTGGTAAATTATATACAGACATGTGTATATATTTTGTGTGTATATATATATATGAATATAATTTGCATATGCATATCAGCATCAAAAAGATTTTGTTTATACATTTTTTCTTTCTTAATTGGAAATCTTACTGGAAACTTAATTCCAGGGGGTCTGACTTTGAATAACTTTATTCAGTTAAGAGTGAAAATCAGTACCCCCAAATCACTGAACAGCATATTGTCATTGAAATAAATTTTGCCATAAGATGGAAAAAAACACATTTAAAAGCAGGACTTGTGTTTCTTACATTTGATCAACTTACATATTTCATTTCTAAATAGTTTTTAATAAAAATTTAGGTGTTTAAGGTATATTTCTCTTACTGCCTATAGAAAACACAGCATTTAAACTTCAAATGAAGAAGAAAATAAAGCTTTCTAGGTTCATGTAATCAACACGTGAAACAGAAAGAACAGCACTTTAAACTCAAATTGAAAACTTCGGAAACAAATATACCCACTGAACCCTCACAGATCTGTACACATGCAAACAAAATCAAATAGGACATGTCACATTTTAAAATAAAAAGATCAGGGTTTAATAAAGGAGTAAGGAAGGTAAAGCATCTCTCGAGCAAAAGGATTCTGAAAATCTACTCATATGAGAGAAATTGAAGTATTTGTGTTCTTACCAGATGACTTGAAAAACTTGTATTTTTGCTGTTGGAAAGGAGGCGCATTGTAAAATTCTTTTCAAGAGAGAGAGAAATTCAATATATCCTGAGAAAAAGTTTCCAAGACAGGAAAGGAAAAGAAGAAGAAAGGCAAAGTGTTTGCCTACCTTGCTGAGGAGTGCTCCTTGGGAGGTCTGTCTTCTGGCGAGGGAGCACTGGAGCTGTCTGAGAGGCTCAAGTCGGGAGGTCGTCTGCCCTCAGTGCTGGTGAGGGACTGGCTGTGACTGTCAGCTCCTCTCTGCACTCTACCCTGACCAGCATCCAGAGTCCGTCATTTTATAGGGCTTCTGCTTAGGGCTGAGCAATCACAAGGCTCTCTGAAAAGACGTCACAGGAGCACTCCCCCCGGGGTTGAATAGGGCTTGACGTTTTTATTAAATTGTCATTATGTCTGAGATATATAGATATGTATTTGGAGTGAGTAATTTCAAGATGTAAGACAAAAAAAGGAAATACACTTTTTAAGCAAAAGGGTATCAGGCTTAATGTGAAATGCTTCCATTTTAATTGGTTATGATGAATTCAGAAGGTGATCATAGTGTTAGAGACAGGACCACTGGGGTTCCTTAAAAGAAATAAGAACTTAAGGCAAATAGCAAAAAACAGTTTTGTTCAGTATATTTGTAAATGTGTGGTTTTTCTTTATTATGAAGCATCAGTTCTTCTACTGCTTTTATTCTATTCATGTAGACCCTAATTCAGTCTTTCTTGAAATCTATCCTTATTTTAAAGGGAACCAGAAGTAAATTTTCACTTGTCATCACACTTCTTTTATGTTAAAACTAATCCAAGGAAAAAATTTTGGCAAAGTCTGTAAAATAGCATAATGTGTAGACTATTGTATATAAGAGTAGCATTATTGCTAATTCACATTGTATATAAAATGCCATAATCCCAATGCACTTTCACATACACTATATCAAATGATACCAAAAGTAAACTGTTCTCAGACATATACTTCAGGGTATTGAAGTCTCCATCCTTTTTTAAAGTTAACCTCTTCACTATGAAGAGTTATTTTGTTTTCTACCCCCACCCCTCAACACACATACATATTCACATTAGCGCTTGAATATTTCTGACTCAACCACATTACAAGTCGTTTCAAAGAATTAGTTGGAAAACATTTATGGAGTACTTTGACAAATACTTAATTTCTCTTTGTGGATTTTTAACTCAAAGTAGCTCAGCATACATTTATTTATGTATGTATTTTTGGAGGTGGGGATCGAATGCTTTGAGCTATACGCCCAGCCCTATTTTATTTTTTTATTTTGAAACAGGGTCTTGCTAAGTTGCTGAGGGCCTCGCTAAGTTGCTGAGGCTGGCCTCAAACCTGTGATTGTCCTGTCCCAGTCTCTCAGGTACTGGGATTACAGGTGTGCACCACCATGCCCAGCTCAGCATATATTTAATCAAGGCTTAAGGTCAAAATGCACCTTTATGAACAATTTCATAACAACAAAGTGAAATGCTACCTTTCCTTTTACTTTTGAAAATGTCTAGCGGGCATATTCTCTTACATTTTTGTTTTTCCATTCCCCAGGGGAAAATGGCTCTAAAGCCCTCTTCCTTTCTTTTACTTTAAGATTTTAGTATCTATTTGCCGCATTCAAAGTCTGACTGATCCAGTAAAAGAATATCTTGCTATGTTTAATCATATTGTCTAATCCAGTTACAAGAAAAATTAAATGAATTAAATTTCAAAATGTCTGGAAATTTGTTTCCCAGTTGACAGCTTTGACTTAAGCCAGAGTTCCTGTGGCTTAATTCCAGGAAATCTTTTTTTAACTGATTATTACGAACTACGGGTTGAAATGGTTCTCATATGGAATTATTTATCCTTAGCTCTTCGTCACCCAATTTTCAGCGAAGCAATTTTATTTAAGACCAGCAAGAGCAAAGTAAGTTGATTAAAACTCACAGACAAATCAATGCCGAATGATAAGCAGAAAAACAGACATAAAACTTGATTATTATTTGGTCTACGCAAGCACTTAGCATTTGTGAAGAGTAACTATCACCTATATTTCCAGTAGTAAAGATGGTCTCTCCCATAATAATAATAAAACACAGAAGTATAGAGAAATAATTTGATTTTCTTACTTCTGAATAACAATAAACTAAACCAAAGAACTGCATTTTTTTCTTCTGAATTTAAAGGAGAAAGCAAAACCATTTCATGATGTGTTGATAGCACCACCTGCAGGTTCAAAGTCTTAATTCAGAGATTTTATAAAAACGTGTTTCTATTTCCTTTTCTTTCAAGGAAATTGAGTGTAAACCAGATGCTTTCAGAAAAATAAATATAGAAAAAAGATGGTTGTTGAATTTATCCTAATACCATAAAAATCAATAAGTACAACTGTGAATTTATTGTTTAAACTTACTTTTCCCTTACTTTGACATATCTTCCTATAATTTGTCCATATCTCTAGCAAAATTTGTCTCCTACATCAAGGCTTCTCAGTAAAGTATTATTTGTAAAAAGGGGAACTCCCATTCATTGATACAAGTAGAACAAATCTTCAAAACCCTTCTTCTACAAATAAGTAAACTGATGCCCAGAAAATTTAATTTTTGCAAGTCACTTTGGTGGTTAGTATTAAATATGGGGTTGGAAGTCAGGTTCTTCTTATCTTTCCATTAAGAATTGGTAATGTTCTTTAATTGTTGTTCTCATCAATATTGATGCTAACAGGTTAGATAAGGAAATAGAAAGCTCATAAAAATATTTTATCACCAACAGAACTAAAGGTAGGGACAGAAAACTGGCATTCTAGACTAAACTGTACTTTTTTTCCTGTGATTTGCAGCAATATAGATGGAATTGGAGGTCATTATGTTAAGTGAAATAAGCCAGACACAGATAGACAAGTGCCGTATGATCTCACTCATATGTGGAATCTAAAAAAAGTTGGTTTCATAAAAGTTGAGAGTAGAATGGTGACTACCAGAGGCTGGGAGACTAGAGGTGAGGGAGGGATGGGGAAAGGTTGGCTAGTGGGTCCAAAGACACAGCTAGTCCTGAGAAAGATGTGCTGCTGTGGTATTGCATAAGATGGTGACGATAGGAAACCATCATGTACTTGCTAGAGCTTGGATTTGGAATGTTCCCCAAAGGCCTGTGTGTTAAAGGTTTGGTCCCCAGCCCATGGTGTGTGGAGAATGCAACTGCCAGAAACAGGTTAACATTTGCCTTGGAAAGGTCTAAGAGTCATGGAAAGCCATGATGAACTCGCTGAAAGCAGCCTGTCCTTCCAAGGTAAACGTTCCTGGGTCTTTTGCTGGTGTTTACTCCCAAATATCCCGCTTGTCAAACGTTGTCTCAGGATCTTTGGCACATCCTCAGCAGTTTTATTGCTAGCTGCTATCTCAAAGATTTTGTGCAATTGTTCTGCGGCCAGTCCAGTGAAACGTTAACCCCTAGCCCTTGCTGCACATTTACTAGTTCAACTTTAGGTATGCAGTAGCATCCATATGTCAGCCTCCCCCCTTTAGAATGAATAAAAGCTGTGGACCAGTGTCCAGTGGGGCCTTTGCCTAAGAGTGAGATCCCCTGGCCTGCCCCTTTCAATCTGCTTGTGTCTGCATCATTCTTTTCCTCTCAGGTGCGCCACGGGACAATAACCAACAAGTGATACCTGAACAGGGACATTTGGAATGAGGACAGGGAAAAGAAGCTGAGGAAACTGAAGATAACCTAAAGTGGTTGGGAGCTCTGCATCGGATCCGTAAGTAGAGAGGGATTCGATTGTCCTCTGAACTTAGAAGGTTAGGGGAACAAATTGGGCAGACTTTATCAGCAGAGCAGAGAGAGTATCTAAGAATACTCCGACACCTCCTAAAAGCAGCATTGGGTACCATGGTCAGCAAGGATCAGCTGCTCAAATTACTGCAGGTAGTGCTAGAAGCAAATCCTTGGTTTCCAGAAAGAGGCATCCTAGATATAGGAATATGGGATGAAGTAGGTAAGAACCTGAAAAGGGCACAGCACATAGGAAAAAAGGTCCTAGTGCAAATTATGGTCACTAGGGGCCTGGTCCGTGGGGCTTTGTTAGTGCTAAACTCAGATAGTGAGGAATCCTCTACCTGCGAACCACCACACCTGTAGCCACCCCTGCCTTCCTCAGCAGTACCTCCCTCCAAGGCTTCTGCACAGCAGGAAGAGTGGCCAGCTCCCTCTCCCCCCATAAGGCAGCAGCCAGCATTGGCCAAGGCACTTAGGCGGGCTGCATTAGAGGGAGAGAATTTAACATGCCCAGTGCATGTACAGGATGGTGCTCATATCTTTACCCCTGTAGATTATGATGTGTATAAAGAGATCAGAAAGAGTATTAGAGAAAACGGAGCCACTAGCCCTTATACTAGAGAATTGGTTACCGACTTAGGGGCACAATATCAGATGACCCCATGGGATTGGACCCATTTTGCAAAAACTTGTTTAAGTGATCCTCAATATTTAAGCTGGAGATCTATATGATGATCTATGTAGTGTGCAAGCCCATTGTAACGCACTGGCTGGACAGAATATCACAGTAGAAATGCTGCAGGGAAGAGGTCCTTATCAAGATGCACAAACCCAGCCTCAGTATCCGCCAATGCTTATCAACAAGCTACCTTAGACACAGCACAGGCCTGGGATAGAATCCCCGAATCAGGAGATTAGGGCTCTTTTTTGGAAGTACTCAGGGCCCTCAGGGGCCTTACACCACCTTTTTAGACGGGCTGAGTAGAGCAATTCAGCGGCAAGTGGCTCATAAACAGGCTGCTGATATCTTATTATTGCAATTGGCCTAATATAGATTGTAATGCTAATATAGATTGTAAAGAGGCTATGGAAGGGATAAGAGCTAAGGCAACCTCAGTGGGAGAACTAATCAAGACCTGTCAGTGGGTAGGGACGGAGCCGCATAAAGCCAACATATTTGCTGCAGCTATGAAACAAAATGCAGGGCAGGGGGTTTGCTTCCATTGTGGCAAAATAGGACATTTTAAAAGGGAATGTTCCGAAGTTAATACACAAAGGAAGGGGCTGCCATCAGCTCCTGGAGCGGCTCCAGGGATTTGCCCTCGCTGTAGGAAGGGGAATCATTGGGCTAGTCAATGCCGCTCAAAATTTGATAAAGATAGAAACCTATTGCCTACCTCGGGCAACAGGAGATGGACCCAGGTCCCGGGCCCGAAAACAGTGGGGGCTTGCTTGGGATTCCATCCATAATTTTACTATCAGGGGACTGGGGGCCTCATTCCTGGCTTCATGATAGACATAATCATACACTGGCAGTCCATTCTAGTTATTCCTCAGATCTAAGTATGTATAGTAATGATTTCATTATCTGGGGGTGATGGAGGTCTGTCCCTAGCCCATCCTCAACTAGAGAGGGGGCCAAAGCAATCCAGTATTTGGAAACTTGGCTCTGTCTGGCATAATTTTAAAATCTCGGCTGCCAGATTCAGCATTCTTCTAGTACAACTAAATTACAATTTCATAGCCCAAATCTAACTCATTCTATATGCGTTTGCACCTCCTACCCTTATGCTTTCCTCAAGGGAGACCTTAACATTACTTAAGAAAACTCCCTTTTTCATATTACTTGTAATAGCTGCGTATACATGGCTTGCTTAAACACTCATACTAACTTTTCAGGCTCAATATCAGTTATGCGCCGTAAGCCTTATGCTTACATACCTGTAAATAGGACAGCTAAATGGGAAGACTCAAAGACCTTATGTCTTCTTATGGAGGTCTTTAATATCAGGACCAAACGTTTTGTGCCACCCTCATAGCTTTTATTGTGGCTTCCATCATTATTTTAACAACAGCAGCTGCCATCACAGCAGCTATTGTTCAGTCCACTCAAACTGCAACCTGTGTAAATAATGCCATGAAAAATGTTACCATGGCATGTAGTACTCAACATATTATTGGTCAAAAACTGTACTCCAGGTTACAGCTTTTGGAAACTGCCACTACTTGGTTAGGCGAACAAGTTGAAGCTATCAAAATAAGACAGGCTCTTTTCTGTGATTGGAGGTCTTCACACATTTGTGACTCCTCATCCATAAAACAGTACACAACATACTTGGGAAAAAATCAAAAAAACATTATTAATGGCTAATCATGACAATATTACCTTAGACATTGCCCATCTTCATAGCCAAAATTTCAGAAACAATATCAGTAATCCAGCAGCGTAATAAGGACACTGACTGCTTTGAACATTTATCAAAAAGCTTACAATGACTTAACTCTTAATTCTGGCTTCACTCTACTTGGGGGAATTTAATTGCCATTTCTGTATTACTAATAATTGTTTTATGCTTGCTTTGTGCAGTCGGAAGATGGCTCTCCCAAACCTTAAACCGGCAGCAACATCTGCATAGGGTTTGGCTGTTACAACAACTTCTTAAAGAAAAAGAAAAGGGAAGATGTGGAGAATGTGACTGCCAAAAGCAGGCTAACATTTGCCTTGGAAGGGTCTAAGGGTCACGGAAAGCCAGGATCAGACTGATGAGCTGGCTGAAAGCAGCCTGTCCCTCCAAGGTAAACGTTCCTGGGTCTCTTGCTGGCGCCTACTCCCAAATATTCTGCTTGTCAAACATTGTCTCAAGGATCTTCTGTACATCTTCAGTGGTTTTATTGCTAACTGCTGTCTCAAAGACTTTGTGCAATTGTTCTGTGTCCAGCCCAGTTAAACTTTAACCCCTAGCCCTCGCTGCACATTTACTAGTTAAACTTTAGTTTAGCTAGCCTCCCGGGCTGCGCACGTATGCAGTAGCATCCATACTCAACCTCCCCCCTTTAGAATAAATAAAAGCTGTGGACCAGTGTCCAGTGGGGTCTTTGCCTAAGAGTGAGGTCCCCTGGCCTGCCCCTTTCTGTTCTGTGCCTGTGCCATTCTTTTCCTCTCAGGTGCAACGCGGGACAGGAACCGACAATGGTGCTACTGGGAGCTAATGGTGCTAATGGTGCGAACTTTAAGAGGTGGGGTCTAGTGGGATGTCTCCCAGTCATTGGAGATGTGTCCCTAAAGGGGACAGTGAAGCCCCGGCCCTTTCCTCTTCTGCTGTTTGGTGTCCCTGCCTTCCTTGAGGTAAGTCGTTTTGTTTCACATACACATGGCCGCCATGACACACTGCTGGCCTCAGGCCCAAAAGCACTGGGGCCAATGAACCATGGACTGAAACTCCACAACTGTGAGCCCAAATAAGCCACCCCTTTTTGTAAGTGGATTGTCTAAGGTATATGTTAAGTAATGGAATGCTGAGTAAACATTATTGTGTACTTTTTTATACTTTTATTGGTGTATTATAGTCTCACATCATAATGTAGTTCATAGTGATAGTGACATACATGCACACAGCACTTGGTGGACTTTCCCCAGCTCCATCCCTATCCCCCTTCCCCATACAGGGTATTGAGATTGACATTGATATTCTCACATATGTATATAATGTCAATTACTGATTACTTTGAATTCTTTTAACTTAGAAAATTTGAATTTATTTTCAGCTCATGTTCTTCTCATGTGGTTAATTTGATTTGATGGAAATAATGCTATAATAAAGGCAAATTTTCTCCTTAAAGTGGCCTATTAGAATTCACTCTATAGTCTAACATTTTAATGACTTGGTTGAGAATAATCTCTCCCTTAACATTTCCCAAAACATATTTACCATCCCACTTACTAATTCTGAGAATTTTACAGAAAATTATTCATCTCAGAATCTTTTTTTGCTTCCAATCAAGATACATGCTGTGAGATCTATGAGTCATTGATACCTTACTGGGGTTGTATTTATCAGATAATTTCTCAAAGTAGATTTGAGAGAGAGAGAGAAAGAGAGATCACAAGAGCACAAAATTCTGAGATATGGGAGTTAAAAAACAGAATATTAAAGATTTAAAAACAAATTTGAAATACTTCACAATGTCACATGTCATATACATGTTCTTCCCCATCATATCAACGTCCCGTGTAAGCAGTCTTAACTCAGCAATCTCCTCTGCTTATCGTGGGTCAACGAGAAGAGGTTGAGGTTGCAAGCAGAGGAAATGGAAGACAACAATAGTCTAACGGTGGGCTTTCGACTTTAAGAAAGCTTCAGTCTATGTGTTAGAATGAAAAACTGGACAAGAATATTTGCTGAGTGAGTTCTCCTTGTCCCCTTATCACCACTCCCATCCTCCACAGCCCAGGGAAGAGCCTCTGAGATGGAAAAGAGAAGAGACTGTTCAAGACAGGGAGACAACACTCTGCTCCCAACTGGTGGCAGTGGAGGGCAGGGGAGAGGAAGGGATGGCAGGCCGTGCTCTGTTAACTTCAGGGACTGAACAGCAGAAGCTAGTGTGACGTTGCTTCGTATCCAGTTGCCACTGCACCACAGGGGCTACCAAAGGCTGAATCTTGAACAACTTCATCATGAGTCAGTGTGGGTACCATTTTTCATTGGAGGAGAACCTGAACCCAGGGGCCACCGCTGGGATTTCAGAGCGTTGTACCTACTCTCAGGAACTTAGACGCTACCAGGAAGAAATAGAGGACAAAGCAAATCCTGAAATGACAGATTTTTAAATCTGGACCTTATTGCATTTACCCAGAAATGATTAGGATTACCTTCTCTGTGGAATGGAGGAAATAGAAGTTGGAGCAAATAGTTTGAAAGTAATTTATTTTTGTATATCATACTCCACGGCCTGTGAAAATTTGTACTCACTATTACTTTGCAAATGCTCTTGAGTTTTGCGTGGCCATAGTTTGCCTAGGAAGAGTGTGTCCAGGATCCTGTATCCTACATAGTATCAAACCAGTTTGAAAGAGATCCTGAGACAGAAGCCTGGTGACTCTGAGCCGCGTCCGGGAGTGGAGAATAGAGGCAGGGCTGTGTCCGCCCTTGTCCCTGGCAGCAGTGTGTCCCCCTCCATCGCTTTTGTTCTTTAGTTGCTCTTGATGGTCTCTGAATTTGACACATAGTTCTTCTTCTTAGGCTTCCCTGACCCATTCCTTGGTCCTCACACTATCAGCCTGTTTCTTTCCTTTGCCTCAGCCCTGTATGAGTTCTTGGTATACCTGACTTCTGACTTCTCTCAAGACAGACCTGATGCCACCAGCTGCCTGCCCTGCCTCCCCCGCTGCTGGATCTTCTCCGGTTGTCCACTTGGATTCACTCTCTGCTCTTCTCCAGTCTGCGTCTGTCCCCAGGAGGCTGGCCTTGATGGAACGCAATGTCCATGCCCTGTGGTTCTTGGGCTGCTGGCCAGGCTGAGCCAGAGAGAGGTACTGGTAGGGAATCCAAGGGATAAAAGAGAAGCAGCAAGAGAGATTCAGGTACTTATTCCTCCTAGGTCATGGCTTGAAAGAGGCTACATGCCTCTTTAAGAAACCTAGTATCTATGGGATGGCCTGCCTCCTCTCCCTCTAGAGGTGCCAATAGCTTGCTGCTGAGGATTGTCCACAGGTCCTTTGCTACCTCATAGGTTCTGTGATAGTTAATCTAGGTTGTCAACTTGACCTGATCATGACACACCCAAGATTATGTGATTTTGGGTGTATAACAGCAGATTAAACAGAAAGCCCTGCCCTGAATGTAGGCAACAGGATTCTGATAGGTGGGGACTTAGATAAAAGAGGTAGAAGCCGCGTAGAGTGTGTGCGACTCTTTCTGAGGAAAAACGCTCCTCATGCCTTTGAGTCAACAGGCTAAGAATGGAGTTATGGTGCTGGCTGAGGTTATTGATCCAGATTACCAAGGGGAAATTGGACTATTACTCCACAATGGGAGTAAGGAAAAGTATACCTGGAAGGCAGGAGATCCCTTAGGACATCTCCTAGTATTGCCATGTCCTGTTATTAAAATTAATGGACAACTGCAACAACCTAATCCGGACCGGATGGCAAATGTCTCAGACCCTCCAGGAATGAAGGTGTGGGTCACCCCTCCGGGTAAAGAACCAAGACCTGCCGAAGTGCTGGCTGAAGGTAGAGGAAATACAGAATGGGTAGTAGAAGAAGGTAGTTATAAGTACCAACTACGGCCACGAGACCAGTTACAGAAATGAGGACTGTGATTGCTATAAATATTCTTGTTATTCCATTAAGAAAATGTATATATATATATATATATATATATATATATATATGTATATTTATATGTGCTAAGCAGATATCTCTCTTAACTCTTCCTGTATTTCTCTATTATGTAATATAACACTGATGGACTTTATATCAATACTTAAGTATTAGGAATAAGTATCACTCAGAAAGCCCTGCCTCCTATTCAGGGGAAGTGATTGGTGCGTTTCCGGTTGTACGTGCGATAGCTTTATCCTGTTTAGGCGAGATTTTTGATATTATTATTGTATTTATGTGAAGATTGATAGGATTTAAAAAGACAGGGTTAGGAGTCAAGTTGACAAGGGGTGGACTTGTGATAGTTAATCTAGGTTGTCAACTTGACCTGATCATGACACACCCAAGATTATGTGATTTTGGGTGTATAACAGCAGATTAAACAGAAAGCCCTGCCCTGAATGTAGGCAACAGGATTCTGATAGGTGGGGACTTAGATAAAAGAGGTAGAAGCCGCGTAGAGTGTGTGCGACTCTTTCTGAGGAAAAACGCATCTGCTCTCGCCTAAGATCGTAGGCCACCGGTTTCGCTTTTCTCCGAAGAGCTTCTTGATCTTCTCGGCCTCCAGCTCTTGGAACTGAAACTCCACCATCGTTTCTCCGAAGAGCTTCCTGATCTTCACATCTTGGACTGGGACTGAATTAGTGGTTGCTCCAATCCTAAGACTCCAGCTCTTAGACCGTTCGACCAGCTACTGGTTCCTCTGACTCTCCATGTGCAATCAGAACCTGGGACTACATTGCTTCAAACTGTAAGCCCATCTGATAAATCCCTTTTTTCAAATATACTCATTCTGTGTATTCTGTTGATCTAGAGAACCCTGTCCAATACAGGTTCCAATATCTATTTGAAACTCTTCTCAGTTAACCTTTGGAGAGAACCATTTGTATCCTTCCCGATGTACTCCTCTTCCTGCACCCAAACCTCACACTTCTAAGAATATCTGGGGACCTTTAATTTTAAGATGCTGTAGCTTGAGTAGTTCTGCTAGTTTGTAAAGTTTAAAATTTTTAAATTTGACTTGGGAGAATCCTTAACATAATCATTGTGGAAGCGTGGAGAAAGGTCAGTCTAGCCCCAAGAAGTTCTGTTGGATTGGTGAGCAATTGATTTTTAAAGATTATGGCTGGAACATGAATAAATTAGAAGCCATTCAGGCCCTTGATGCTGCTCAAGTAGCTTCAGGAAAAGACGCTGAATCCATTGCTGACGCATATCCGGAGGAAAGGTCAATGTGCTGCTAGAAGCCAGACACCAGACCCTGGCTGGGGTCTCTGCGGACGGGAGCAGATGAGCCCTGAGGAAGGAGGCTTGAGGCAAGCCTGGCCTCTACTCTCCAGGGCTCCTGGCGCCTGGCCCTCAGGAAAGAATGGCTCACTGTCTAGGAAGCAAGAGCTGTGGCTATTTGATAACCTTTCTTTTTTTCTTAATCATCCTTTCTAATATCCTGTATTTGTAGTCATTTCATTGCACTTCCCAGTCTGGAAGACTGATGTTCTCATTTCTGACTCATAATTTTCAGCTAGAAAGAATTTAAGATAATTTAGTCCTGCAACTTTGTGTTGAGACATTATGGCCATTCCACATCCAAAAGAGGCAGAGACTTCAAGAGAGCTGCAGAGCCGAGGCTGGGCTCTTCTGTTCTTTTTCCAAGTGGATTGTGAAGCCAGATTATTAGTAGTAACCCACAGAATAGAGAATATTTCCTACAAACAAAACTGGCAGGAAAAAGGGGGAAGAGGGTATGACCACCTTGCAGCTTGACCATCTGGATTTACCATGGACAGTTAATTAGTGTGTATTGATGATGTCAGCAGACAGTTAAGTCTACTGATTTACGTTTGTTTGGAAATAGGGCTTACCCCAAATCATAACCAAATTGAACTGTGATTGAGGGGCATCAGGACAGGAAACAGTTTCCTATGTCCACATGAGTCTCTACATGCTTCCAGTGACTTTAGGGTGTCTCAAAGAACCAGGATGCAGGGAAAGAAAGTCAGTGTTTCTGTCAAAACAGTTCTGAGCCTAATTAGATAGAAAAAGCACACTGATCCATCCACAAGAAAGATGGTTCTTGGCATTTTTCTTGAGAAGAGAATGAGAATTAGATACTTCTGGAGTTATCTGTGTTTCTAGTTCACAGACATCAGTGACATTCATCAATTGTACTTATGTACACAGCAGTTCTTATCATTTGCAGGGGATCAGTGAAATGTGGGATTCCAAGTTCTTTGGATGGCAAAACTGAGGATTCCTTAAAGAAAGACAAGTCTCTATGGCCCCCCTCCTGTGATTTCAGCAGACTCCAATGTGGTCCTCTGCATCACCTCCAGCCTTTTTTTTTCTTCCAAGCTCTTCTTCAAAATGCTGCCAAAGTGATCAATTCCAGAAATGTCTCTGATTGAATCACTATACCTCTCTCTCTTGTTTAAAACCTTTCTATGGTTCCTCATTGCTTTTACACACTAAAGTCCTGGCCCTAAAGCAGGCCCCTTGAACTCAAGAACTGAGGAGTGACCCAACTTACCATCATTCTCAGTGAGCCACCTGGAGAATTAGTGGTTCCCTTCCCCACAAATCTGGGCTTGTGTGTTTAGAGGTCTTGCTAACTAGAAAGGAAAAGCTTCCACCTGGGGACACCAGAGTCCCATGCAAAGTTAAGTTATACTATCTTTCGGTGCACTCTTTTCCACTTAGTATAGTGGACAAATACAGCAGTGATATCCTGAGAATGGAAGCCAGGGACTCACACACCTGAAGGTCCAACTCCCCACCAGGAAGTCCATCGGGTGTGTATCTGGTGTGCCATCTGGGAGCAAAGGGAATCAAGAATGAGCAGGAGGAGAGAACATGGGTATGAGCCTCAACTGTGTGGTACAAACCAACTGCAACAGCAGGGACTATCTTTTTTCCACTATCATTTTGTAATTTTCCACAAGGAAAAAGACCTACCAGTGTGGAGAATGCAACTGCCAGAAACAGGTTAACATTTGCCTTGGAAAGGTCTGAGGGTCATGGAAAGCCATGATTTGAATGATGGGCTCTCTGGAAGCAGCCTGTTCCTCCAAAGGTAAACATTCCTGGGTCTCTTGCTGGCGCCTACTCCCAAATATCCTGCTTGTCAAACATTGTCTCAAGGATCTTCTGTACATCCTCAGAGGTTTTATTGCTAACTGCTATCTCAAAGACTTTCTGCAATTGTTCTGTGGCCAACCCAGTTAAACGTTAACCCCTAGCCCTCGCTGCACATTTACTAGTTAAACTTTACCTCCCGGACTCTGCAATAGTGGAAAACAAGATATATCATTACAGTATATTTTAATAAAGTATACTCTCCAGTCAAGGGAAACTATCTATCTATTGCTAGTTTTCTTAAAAGGAAACTGTCTAGCAAAAAAACCCCACATATTTCTAGAGTTCGGTGAAAAGAAAAAAAATTTGCCACTATCATTTTATTATTTTTTGAAATTATCCTATGGGTGTAAAAGGGGCTAAAGTAAAACAGCAGAGTGTTGACAGCAGCTGTCTTTTTAGAGGAAACCGTTGATAATGTTTTCTCTTCTTTCTCCTTTTCTGTATTTTCCAAATTGTTATTAATGAGTTCGGGCTGCTTTTATTTGAATATTGTTTTTCAGTCAGGTGTGGTGTCATATGGGTGTAATCCCAGTACTTGGAGGCTGAGACAGGAGGATTGGAGGTTTGAGGACAGCCTCAGCAAGTAGTCAGACTCTTAGTGAGACCCTGTTTCAAAATAAAAAGTAAAATAGGGCTGGGGGTATAGCTCAGAGGTAGAATTCCCCTGGGTTCAATCCCCAGCACCACACATATAAAAAAGAAATACTGTTTTTCTCAAAGATCAGGGAAAAAAAGAGCTTGTGCTTGATATTTGGAATCATATGCTACATTATTTACTCTCTATTAAAATGGAGTTAACAAAACTAAATTTTGTTCTAAAATATTAATCACAAGTTTTCTATCATCATTAAAATGATAATATCTCACATATTAGTCTGAAATTCTGAATAGTCAACAAATGGTAGCCAAGCTTGAATAACCATTTGGATTTATTTGTTTTGTTTTGCCTACACAGTATTTGCTAGGAAACTGTATTAAGGATTAATTTGCTTCATCTTTTTTTTATCCCCCAAACTGTATGAGGTAAATATTATACACTCCTAATTAAACAGGAAAAAATGAACTTAATTGATGCACTGTAACTCACTAATGAATGGAGGATCCAGCATTTGAAGGGTAGGCAGTCCATTTATGACTAATACAAACCTAGGAATTTGTCAAGAAATTTCCAAATGTCCATTGGAAAGATAAAAATCGCAATTTCTTTGTGTGTGTGTGTGTGTGTGTGTGTGTGTGTGTGTGTGTGTGGTGCTGGGGATTTAACACAGGGGTGTTCTTTCTCCAAGCTACACACCCAGACCTATTTTATTTTTTATTTGGAAACAGGGTCTCACTAGGTTGCTGAGAGTCTCACTAAGGTGCTGAGGCTGTCCTCAAACCTGTGATCTTCCTGTCTCAGCCTCCCAAGAACTGGGATTACAGGTGTGCATACCCATGTCTGGAGACAAATCACGACATTAAGGAAAGAATAATAAAATGTTTAATATGAATATTTTAATTTTTTCACATTTCTTTTTACAGGCATATATTTTTTAATTGTTGAGATTATGGTATGAAATGTACGTTTGATAATAGTATTTTGCTATTTTGTGACTTTTAGCCAGATAATTTTCATGATTTTATAGAATTTTTATAATTATTTACAGCATCAGTATAATATTCCATTGTGTTGACATAGCTCATTTATCTTCTTAATATGACCTCTGTTTTTTTCTAATACTCTCTTATGTCATGCTACAAGTAAAGATATCTTTATGATTATAGCTTTTTGCTTTCCCTAAATTACTCTTTGGAATAAATTCATAGAAGTAGAATCATTGTGTCAACTGATGTAACCAGTCATAAAGCTGCCTGGAGAAAGTGAAAGAGAGAAGATAAACAAACAATGTAAGCAGTGTCTCAATTATGTACAAGTGAAACCATATTTCCTACACTTAAAACAGCAGCTCACTCCAAATAGAGGTCCAGTGGTTATCAGCTGCTCTCCACTTGTCTCGGTTGTGAATTGTAAACAGAATTTGCATTGTATACCACGGTCTTGACAGAACAGTTGATGATGCCTAGTAGAAATCAATAGAAATAGATATTCTTTTTATGAAAATTTGCACTTTAATGACTTAATATTTTGGATGAAATGCAGAGACACTGTTCCTCTACCCAACCCCTCTCATACACCATGGAAAAGCAACTCTTTTCTAAGTATGGTATACAGGAGGATCATGTTATTGCACAAAGAGGAAGAATGGCTTAGTGGCTATGCCAGGGACTCTGGAGCTATGTTGCATTGGTTTCTATCCAAGATTCACCATTTACAGATAATCGAAGACCTTAGAGTATGCTTAAGTCTCTCTAGGTACTTGGTAGATAGTTGTAGATATAGATCTATAACATTTCAATACACAAATATATATTCAATCTTAATTTATACACAAACAACACATTGCATAGTAAATTTTTATGTTCATGTTCTAGCCAAGATCATAAGGAACTTCTGGCCCAACTTTCCATTGCCAGAAAGAAAACTTTTAATTTATTTATGGCTAACAATCCCATTCAGCAAGGCGTCTCATTCATTTACAAAGAAATGCATTCTGCAAGCAATTTATCTTAGTTTGTTGTTCCAGGAAATTGTATTGCTCACAGCCAGACAGTCTATATATGATTTATTCAGCTCTTTCTTTTCTAATGTTTAGGATAGCTTTTGGTTACCCCTGCTTTAAAAATACTCATGTTAAACTTATTAACACACAACATGGTAAAGTCTCTTGAAGGTTTTGTAATTTCATTTAGAACATACCCTAAATTATTTCTTATGACAATTTACATCTTTCCTAAGAATGTACCTTGTGCTTACATACAAGCATACATGAGTCAGTTTTCTCCTCCAATTAGTCCTACATCAGCAACTCGTGAAATCTACCCTGGCCGGATGATACAACACATTTTTATTCTTTAAGTGGATGTAATTGTTTTTTCATTCTGAGAAGTAGAAAGAGAACACAATCTCAAAGTTAATTATTATACACATTTATGAATAGTTTATTTTTAAAAAAGACCCTCATAATGGATGTGCAGCTTCTTCACATCTCTGAGTCTTTTTTTGAAGCAAAGATCCTTCTGGTGAAAACTACACACCCTGCAAATGATTTAATAAGAGTTCAAATAATGTTATGTCCATCTGTGAAGGTAGCACCACCAATCTCTCACGTGCAGGGAGGGAGCAGGGAGAGGAGGGTGGGATGCAGAGGAAATCACGCCAAGTCATATGTACGTGTATATTTGTATCACCTTGATCCTTACTATGATGTCTAATTACAATGCACCAATAAAAGTATGCACAAAATACAAACCCTGTTCTCAGAAACAGGCATCCATGTGATGCACATACACTTACATACGCAACTTACAGGATTCGTAGACCTCTCTTTCCAACCGTATCTATCAGTTCCCTTTGGGTTTTTGAATCTGGTTAGGAAGATCTGTTGAAGGTACTCCAGACGTCTTCTTGCTGGACCACTGCATACCGCGTACCCCAAGGACACAGTGCCATTTGCCTCAAGAACATTGTTCTCACTGATTGTATTTTGTTTCATAATGAAGACAGCCTCAAAATCGCTGCTAACTCTAACAGAGAGTAGGATAAAACTCCCTTCTATCGATGCCCTGAGGATCTCATTTAGCACTGTCTATTACATCACACGGTAGTCTCTGTGTGATAACCTTTAAATATGATTGTTAAGACTTAAAATCGCTGTTATTTTCTTGGATGAATGATTTGGCTTTATCTATGAGTGTTGTGAAGGATATCTCTGTTTCTATTCCTTTCTTTAGATCCACAGCTACAAAGCCAGAAGCTAAGTCTGAGGTCTGCTGCTGGTAAGTATTCAAGATGTAAGAGACTGCTTTTAGCACTAACCCCATTCCTGGCTCCATTTTACTTCCCTTGGCCCTGACTTTATATCTACTTCTTATTCACGTTATCTTGTTTAGAAGACTTTTCATAAATATGGCACAACAATGCAAAGAGGGGGAAAATAAAGGATAAAATGAACAAAAAGAAGAAAATATTTTTAACTATTACATTCCTTTGCATTCAATTTATTCCAAAGAAATTTATTAAACATTTACAACATTAAATTTCAAAGTTTTATAAGGTGAAAGATCTTTAGAATAAAACAGGAAAATTGTTCTGTCAATTCATGTGATCCATTAGTGATTGCAAAAGTCTTCAATAGCAAAACCTTTTTAGCCTTAAAATATATGAATTAAGCACACTGAAAGCTCTTCTTCACCTCTGTCTAGCCACTGTGTTTATCACTAATCATCAACATGCATCGATAGAGCTAAGTAGCACAAATGAAATGATGAGATAGTTTATATGGCAATACCATGCAGTAGTAAGGGTTAACTTTGGACTGTTTAAGTCATTAGAAAAAAGAATTCTCCAGGAAATTTTCAACTTTCAATATTACTTCAAATAAAGTATCATTAATTCCTACCAATCGCTACTGATTTCTTAATTCTGGATTATTTACAAAAAATCTATTTACAATATTTATAACTAAAATAATGACAAGTTTCTCTTCAAGTTCTTTTAACAACACTAAACATTTACACCCTGTCAGTATTTGTGGCTCATCCTTCACCTGCCGTTAAAAACTGGGCTCTACCTTAGTAATTTACACCCTTCTTTGTATTTCTTTTTTCTTTTTTCTTTTTTCTTTTTTTTGGTATTGAACACAGTCTTGTTCTTTTACCCCATAGAAAAATATTAGAGATAAATTCCTATTTTTAATTTTCTTTCAGCAGCATTACCTCATAATCATCAGCTAATTTTATAAAGCATCCGTAGATCGGGGATCTGGCAAATGTTGTTTTATTTTTAAAAACAAATTTCCAGTAAATGCAGTTTTCGGTTTACACTTATGAAGTCAAAATGTCAAGATGACTCAAAAACAATACGTTAAATTACAAGTGAACTTTACAGATTTGATTTGGCAAAGATAGCACAAGATTCAATGAGACGGTGTGTCTACAATATGCCTGAGTGAGCAATCAGAGATCAGTCAGGAAGATAACGTCAAAGGTCAGGCCCACACCACTTATGCAAATACCCTGGGGTGGAATTAACCCAATAGAATGAAAAATTTTTTTCTCCAAAAAAATGTCAAAGCATATGGTAAATGTTACTGAAGTGTCTCCTCTCATGAGAATGTCTGTGGAATAATCGGTGGGAAAGTGTAACAGAGGAGAGGCAGAGAACATGTCACTCCACGCAGGTCCCCTCTCCTGTTTCTACCCAAAGACACGACTGCTTTTACCTACGCACCCCTGACATGGAGTGAAGGCAAGCTACCCATTTGACCTTGATCTTGACCACACATGAGCATTTCCTCACTTCGAGACTGTGTGTGTGTGTGTGTGTGTGTGTGTGTGTGTGTATGTGTATGTGCGTGTGTGTTACTGGGGATTGAACCCAGGGGCATTCTACCTTTGAGCCACACTCCAAGCCCTGTTGTATTTTTTATTTTGCAACAGGGTCTCACTAAATTGCTAAGGCTGGCCTTGAACCTGTGATCCTCCTATCTCTGCCTCCCAGATACTGGGATTACAAGCATGGCCATGCCCGCTCACTTCTGGATCTTTTGGGGAGAGATTTGAACAATACACTCTACACTTTGCCTGGGAGAAAAGGGTTTAGTGAAGGTGGAGACTGATTTGTAAGTGTTAAAGGACTGAAATCCTTGAAATAATATGGCCTGGGTTTGGGATTTGAGATATGAGGTGGAGGCCTTTTAACCATCTGTAGGCATTCCATAGTCTGATCTCCCAAGGGATTCCTGGTTGAGGAAGAGCATGCCCTTAAAATCCATCAAAGCTGATCTTGCTTTCTACATGTCATTTTATATCACAAGAAAAGCAGAGCCTGGAGGAATCATCACATTATTCTAATGATCAACACTGTTTCTAACTTTTAGGATTTATACACTTTGTTCCACTAGGGGTTTTGGTTGTTTGTTGGTGCTAAAGGTTGAACTCAGAGGCATTCTGTCTCTCAGCTACACTCCCAGCCTTATTTTATTTATTTACTTATTTTGAAACAGGGTCTTCCTAAATTGTTGAAGCTGAATTTGAGCCTGAAATCCTCCGGTCTCATCCTCCCAAGTACTGGGATTATAGGAATGCTGTTCCACTAGATTTTTTTTTTTTTTTTTTTTTGGCACTGGAGATTGAACTCAGAAGCATTCTACCCTTGAGCTATACCCCCATCCCTTTTTTCTATTTTTTTTTTAAACAGGATCTCACTAGATTACTCAGAGTCTTGCTAAATTGCTGAGGCTGGTCTTGAACATGTGATTCTCCTGTCTCAGCCTCCCAAGTACTGGGATTACAGGCGTGCATCATCACGCCCAGCTTATGTTCTACTAGATTTCTGAGTACCAACCAAACCATCAGCAAACAGAAACACTCCATCCGGAGCGATGCAATAAAGACCTCTGAAAATTTTCTGCTCCATAAGAAACAATGGAAACACTGGCAACAATTACCAACTCTTTCAGTCCTTTGAATTTGGAAATTAACCAAAGATTGGCAATAACCCAAGAAGCGTTTATTCAAGAAAAATGACTGGATCTTGGTGTTCACTGGACTTGTTCTCATAAAATCTCGTTCAGAGCTCACAAGGTACAAGACTCCCCTTCCCCAAGGCATTTGTTGAACATAATCAACAGCAATTAACTTTATAGCTGCAGAGACACCATTAAGGAGAGGCTGACCAAAAAATGTATGAGGAAAATATGGGAAGTGAAGTATCCACAGGGTGCTTTGAAAAGCTCGAACATATTCCTGGCCATCTAGAAATACACACACGTGTGAAGGCCTGTGCACGTGGCCAGGGAGGATGTGAGAAGGAGCTGATGTCTCACCTCTAGCTCACCTTGAGGTTCTGCCAGGAGCATCTGCGTCCTGCCTTTCTGGGGTCTGATGGCTGCTGGCATTCCTTGGATTGTGGTTACACTGCCTCAATTTTTATGGCCACCGTTTTCAAAACTCTCTTAACTTTGTCTTCACCTTACCTTCTATGCATCTGCAACAAATCTCCCTCTGCTCCCTCTGCTGTTCTTTTCTTTTTTTTTTTTTTTTG